>VWZS01008949.1:33606-267074 GCA_013397075.1 Rhabdornis inornatus | reverse complement strand
AAAAAAAAAATAGAAAAAAAGAAAAAAAAAGAGCAAACACATAAACCCAATATATGTGTAGAACCTGTGGAAGAGCAGCACACCCCCAGTGAAAGTCTGTTATTTAACTGACTTAGGGACTGGAACATAATGCTGCATCTGAAATATCTCAGAAGTATATGTAAATACATCTCTACTACCACTGATAGTGAATTTAAGAGTTTGCAATTATTTAAATGATGTAATCTAGTGTATTTCAAAATTTAATTGAAAGGAACAATTTACATTATACTGTAGAGTAACATAAAATGTTTTAATAATTATGTTTCAATTACTTTAGGTGGTATTTTTTTAATATTTACATTCTGGAGTATGTATTTCACTTAATATGGGTGGCATTCAGATGAGCAATGTGCCTGTGTCTGCTCTGTGGACCCCCTGAACAGAATTCAGGGTTACTCCAAATGAGACTGGGTGAATGGTACAAACCTGCTACTCAAATTCTCACACGACAACAACAGACTGGCACAAACCCTTTTGCTCTGGAGCCAAAACTGAGGCCACAAATAACTGCCTCATAAGGCCCAGCCTCTCTCAGTTGCTCAGTGGGGAAGTGACTCGAAGCTGAACAATGGTAAAAAGGCAAACAGGGTTTAACCTTTTCAGCCTGACATTAACACTGACCGCTGCTTTGCAAAATGTCATGCTATGACTTACACAGCAAAGGCCAGATTTCAGCCTGGAGGCTAAATTAAAGGAGGCTAAATTTTGGTCCGTGGATCTGGGAGGACAGCCTGTTCATTCAGGCCCACAGGGTAAAGACAAAGCAAATCAGTATTATTCATTACCAACAAAATATTTTTATTACATTTCACAGGAGGATTCACACAAGCACATTTGTGTATTTCTCCAGAGATCAACCAGTATCAAAGGTCACCAGTGAAGGCAGACAGAAGCCATCTATACAAAGGTAGCCTTAGTTTTGTAAAGTCACTACTGACCCAGCATCTGAGCAAGCCTCAAACTGTGCCCAGTGCTTTCTCCTCTGGCCACGACTGCCAGGGTTTGTTGCACTGCTCAGGGCACTGCAGCAGACAGCACTGACATCTGCCTACTGGCTGTATTTTCTCTTGTTCTGCACCATCCAGCACTTCAGTGCTTCATCTTGTCCTTGAGGAAATGGGAAGATTTGCATCATCTGGAGAGGACATGAGTGTGGCCACACACAGCTGAGCTCTGTAGCAAGCAATAGCTGTCAAAGTGATTGTCAGGGCAGCAGCCTGGCTCCCTCAGGTGAGCTGGCATTCCCTCCAGCTCTTTCTAATCACTAGACAATAAACTGTTCCCCCAAAATATGCACTCAACAGCCAGTGAAGAGCACAAGGCATTGCTTTTAGTTTGCCATTTGTTTTTCACAGAGACAGATTCCTGAGCAGAGCAGCTGCTGGAGGAAAATTTCTCTTATGCTGTCATGACAGATCTCATCTATGAGCCTTCAAGCCCCATTCACCTCACATACAAAAAGCAACAGCTTGTAGCACCTTTGTCTTCTCTCCCAAAACCACAATGGCACAGCCACCTTCTCTTCATTTCTCTGGGGCATCTCTGACAAGAGAAGGCATAAGTACAGTTAACAGCCCAATTTATCTAAACAGTGAGTGGCTTTCACAGCCACACAAAGCTGCTGCTTGCTGGAAAGTTTTCAATTACTTTCCAGTACAGTGATTTTCTCCACATCAATTCATGCTGGAAACCACCAGTGGACCATTTGTATAGTCATGTCTTTAAATCAAGATACCTTCAGCCAGCCTGGCTGTTCAAAAAGGTTAGAGAACAATAATGTACGTAAAAGGTCTGATACTTAGCATAAATCTTATGTTTGGCTGATTGTTCAATTTGTCAGATTCAGGGTTTTTCTAGGTATCACAGGAAGCACCTGCTTGCAGGCTCCTGTAATCATGGCTTATTTCCTCTGAACCAAACTCTCCCCAGAAGAAGGTCTATGAATAATCACCGGGTATTGAGTTATGAGCAGGACGTGTACTTGGTGCTGTAGGCCTGTTCTAAAAAACCTGTAGCCAAGGAACAGTAAGTACAAGCCCTTTGATCTGGGACAGCTATGGGAAGTGACAGTGGGATTGCAGAACCTGTCAGACTGGGCAGAGGTGGTGCTTCCAACACACGCTCCTTTTATGTACCCGGTGTGTGCAGCTGCTCGCCTGCCTGTCAGTTACTGGTGTTGACAGGGGACATGAGCAGGGAACAATCCTTGTGGCCCTATTGTGGCGTGGGGTGAGGCAGCACAGGAAGGGCAAGAGTGCCAGTGCACTGACAAGGCAGTAGATTTCCATAATCCTCAGGTACCCTTCTGAATTAGATGATCCCTCTCCTGGGAAGTTCCAGGTCTTTCAGTATCACATGTACACATCTTACTTGGCAGCCATGGAGATTAGTTGTGCTGTATTTTTCCATTTCTGATTAACAAACTGACAAAATGCTATTATAACCCAGGGTACTTGCAACAGGGTTGTCTGCAAGCCAAGAAAGCAATTATTTGTTCCAGGCTGGCCGTCTTAGGTCTCTGTAATATTTTTATGCCTCTCATTGTCATGACTGACAATACTAAGATTACTTTTCAAGACTCCTTCCCACTGAACTTACCCAGGTTGTACAAGCAGAACTTTCTATAAGTACCCCTGGTCAGGGGAAAAAAGAGAAAGTTGGTTACTCCCTTGATTTATCAGAACTCATAAATGACCTTTTAAAAGAATTTAGTATAAGCCTTACTGGTCATTTACCAGGAAAGCAACAAAAGACAGTCTTATTTTTAGAGTCTATGTAGTTTTGAGCTCTGAAGGCAGACACACAATATGAGAAAACACTGGATTAAGAGCCCTGTATAAGCTCAGGTCCCAAGGAAAGAAGGAATAGCTCATTTATGAGTCACGAGGCTGGGTAGGAAAGCCTGAAGAAAACACATGGAGACGAAGAATAAGTACTTCAGAGGGCAGGCACTTCTGCTTTAGTGAATAGAGATCCTCTCCTTTAAGGTGTCCTTGTATTTTCCTGGTTGTCCTTAACAGAAGTGCAGATGGTGAAGGGGTGCTCAGTGTGGGTCTCCACTGTTTGATCAAGAGCACATCTGAGAGGGAGAACCAGCTTTGGTCTGGCAGCAAGCGTTGTCATTGGAGACTGGGATTGACCTCAGCATACCCCAAATCCTGAAAAAAGCTGAGATCATCTCAGATCTCCTGACTTTGCTGTATGTGAATTTATAATGCAGCAGAAGTCCCAGAAATAATTTTTTTTTCCCCAGTAGAAGACTCTGGAGAATCTTGCACTGTCTTGCTTGTCCCTGACATGTTCAAAGGGAAAAAAAGTTTGAATCTTCTAGCACTATGTCAAAGATCCCTTCAGGGCTCACAGATGAGGCAGCTGTAGTAACTCTCATTTTGTGATGTGTCCTCTCTGACTTGAAACTGGAAAAACCTGGAACTGAAAGCAACAGAGGAAACTGTCCTCCCAGAGATCACATAAACATTCAAAGCTCTCACTGTCATCGAGTAAGCTGTCACTACAGTGGAGTATGAAGGAGCAAAATGTCTTACTGATCAGGCGGACGAAGGAACTGCCTTATTTCTCACATGCTGCTGCAGAGGAGCAATCTGACCAGACATAGGTACAAGCAATGAAGAAAAAGGAAGGTTTTACAGTAACATTGCACAGTCAAAAAACTCCAGGCAAACCCTAAGGGCACTCGTTAGAAAAGAATACACCTCCCCTGGGAAACTGAAGGTGATCCCCTGAGGGAAACCATTCTACAACATGATGGAAAGGTTGAGTGATAGGAACAGAGTTCCTATTCTTCAGCAGAGATGGACGAACACTTTGGGGCAATCAGAACACAGGCAGAGCATCCTTCAGCGCTGGTCTCTGCCCAGGCTTGACTGGGAGCAGTTACTCAGCTGGAAAGAGTTGAAAAGATGGCATTAGGCTCTAGATCCGTTTGCTAATTAGGATTAACATAATAATAATTTGCAACTTTCCAGCTCAAATCCTGCCCCAGTGTGATCTCTACCAGTGCAGGCTTTGCATCCCTGAGAAATTATCTCAGCTGCAATTGAGAAGACCCAGTCTGCAAACAGCCTTCTCAGGGAAGGTTCTCTGCATGAAATCAGACAAAGGATTTGTTTGTGATGGAGGCCCAGATGGTTTGAACCCTTCCCTCCTGGGACAGAAACTTCCCTTGTTGTGCCAGAGTCACATCCCTGGGAAGACTTCCAGGGGAGCAGAGCACCTTGCAGAGCTCAGGCTCTTATATTTTCCACCAGTTAGATGTTCATATAACCAGAGTGTGAATGTGCAGGTGAACAAGCACTCAGACGAGGAGTGTATTCCTCCTTTCAAGAAAGGGCTGCTGTTTGAACAGCCCTGTTCTCCTTGGGCAGGGCAAGCCCCCAGTGCTGACCAACCAATGCAAACCACAAGTGTCAGCTTGAATTCATAATAAACAGGCAGTGAAGCCTGCAACAAGATACTCACCTTACTCATGCCTGACCCACAACACACAGGCAGGAGATGCAAAACAGATAGGAGTCTTCCTTTTGAAGTCCAAACACGCATTTCATGGCACTGCATGAGTTCAGCAGGGAGGAGACTCTGAACAACCCCTAGACTCTTTAATAGAGCTGCACCCCTATGTCCAGTGCGGGTCTCTTTAGTAGAGCTGCATCCAGCGACAGTACTTGAACAAGAGAAGATGGACTGTGGATGAATGATAGGTCAGGATCCACACACAGACCCCCAGCATGTAATGACCTTGCTGGCTGAAAAACCTGGGTGAGGCTCTGTAGCTCAGTCACTTTGCAGTGAAATGAAGGCAAATTATTTATTCAGAGAGAAAATCCTTGGCAATCCTCTCAAAACAGAAAGCAGTTAAATTACTGCAAGAAAAATCAAACCATTTACCATACAGTGTTACAGCTCAGAGAATACTGAAAGCTGGGACCGCAGGGAGAGGAAGCCTCCCTCTTAACACACTGGCACAGCATGGAGGGGGGACTGTGTGATGCACCAGGTCTGGAGCAAACACTGCTGAAAAATAAAGATTGTTTCAGCTAAATCAGTTCCTTGATTCAGCTCACTGCACAAAGATGTTTGCTGACACCAGGAAAGGGCAGCCTGGAGGTGATGTCTTCTAACAAGTGCCAGTTTAAAGAGGTGGCTGGGCTGGCTGCAGTTAATCAATTCCAGCAATGCAGAGCCTAGTTCAAGAGCCAGCCCCAAGGTCTATTGTGCATCCTGCTCACCCCCGCTTCCTGAACTGTTTCAGGTCAGCACTTTCATTGATCTGCTGGGCTTCAGCAGGCAGGGCTATAAATAAAGAGCCATTAATCAACTATTTAAGTACCCTTTTTACTGAAATAAAGAAAACACACAGAAATGACATCAAGATGGGAAAAATCCAAACAAACAAGTTAGTGAATACAAAGACAATGCAAGAGAGCACTCCCAGGAACACACTTGAGGCTGAAGTGGCTCGGGGAACAGCCTTGCTGGGTGTTGAGTCAGACTCTCCAGTGCTCCTGCGCTGACTCACTCCCCTCCCAGCTGCCAGCACAGGCTGCGCCGTCCATTCAGTACCAACAGGAGTCACTTGTTCAGAGTTCAAGTGCATCTGATTCACCGTGAGCCATCAAGCGTCTTGCAGTTGAATGCCATTCCCTGCTCACCCTTCCCTGTTCAAGTCCTTCTGCGTTTTCCCTTCTTCCCTCTACTCCCAGCTCTGGGACAAGAACACAACTTACCATTTAGGATCAGAGTAATGTGAAGATTCCTTGTTAAAGTCACAAGGTCCTACAGGCTATCGTGGTGCAGAAGAAGCTACAAAAGCACCCCCATCTTCCCCTACTGCTGCCTAAGGAGAAAGTTAGTGGTTTTCTTTTCTCCAGACCCAGGCTGGGAATGAGCTGTGTAGCCTGACTCTTGCAAAATGCTTTCCCAGAGGACGATGCTAGGCTCTCCCAAGATCTAGAACAGGAAAGAACAAGGTGTTTGCTGAACACCCGCCATGAACACAACACTGAGTGTCTCTTTCTTGGGCACTTGCTCTTCACAGAGCCTTAGACAGAAGGATTCCACACCTTGCACCTCTGTAAGCCCTAAGAGCCTTGCTCTTCCAGTTGTCCCTCCCATGGTACCCCCCACCTGTGGCATAGCACTGCTCCATCTCCATCAGGTCTCAGAACCCACAAGCAAGAGCTGGCTGACCTGGGATCTAGTAAACAGCTGTGTTAGGCACACAGGATCCGTGTCAGGAAGCAGACCTGTTGCATGACCAAATGCAACTGGAGCACCTGGGACACAAGTCAGCACAAAGCCTTAACCAGCAGCTGCCCTGCCACGTGGCCTCATATCCCATGCCAGAATTCCTCTAACCTGAGACACACTAAATTGATGCTCAAGAAACCCTTTCCTGTTCCCCTGCTACCATGAATTTCCTGTGTGAACTTGAAGTGCACAGCTGTGTCTGCATAGCTTTAGGTTGTTGGTTTACCCCCCATCTCTGGTTTGGGCAGTAAAACTGGCTTAAGCTCCTTCCTTCCTTCCACTGCCACAGTGTTAAGTCGAGAAATGAGCAAACACTGGCACAGGGCAAGAACAAAGAAATACTTTGAAAGCTGTTACATTGCCACAGGGCTCAGGAAGTTACACCCTCATTTTCTTCAGCTGTGAAAGGGGGGTATTTCCATCTCCCTGTGTTAAGTGACATAAGATATAAAGGATGAAGACAAACATGAAAGATTGTGAGATGCTCTTAAGATGATCTTGCCACCTCTTGGATTCATAAGGATAAACTCCATAGCTTTCCTATTTTACTTGGTGAAATTGCTCAAAATTAAAAAATATTTTAAGAAAAATGCCTATGAAATCTGTTTGCAGTTTGACTTTGCACTTGGCAGTGTTTAGAAGTGCACCACTGAACAACTACAGCCAAGGGCAGGAATTCCATTATTGTCCAAGGACAGCTGAAGGATGAACTGAAATGCTGGTATTCCAGAGCAGGCTTCCAGCAAGGGAAGCAAATAACAGCAGATGATCAAACAGAGGTACCAAGTGGCCATAATCAAAGAACAGCTTTTATTCGCCAAAATAACCAATAAACCATTTTCTTCCAATAAACAAAACAACCCCCTAACTCTGTGGTAAACCTTCACTAAGAAACCAAAATGCTAACAAACCCCACATAAACTTGACTGTTCCCATTCATCCTCTGAAGTATTCCTCCTCCTCCTAAGTTAGCTGTTCCCCTTAACCCTCCTGCACCACCAGAAGTAGGAGAATGGCAAAACTCAAAGTCTTTTAGGACAAGAGAACAAGCACATGGGGAGGCATGAGTCTGTCCACTTATGCACATGAAAGAGGGTGTTGGTGTTTGCAAACATCTTACATACTTACCTGAAAGCAGTAACTTCCCCATTTCTGGAGATACAAACATTTTACTACACAAACTGTAGTTTTGGGGTGTTGGTTGTTTTTTTTTTTTAATCCCAGGACACAGGTACAGTTGTGGCCTGTACAGGTTGTTACAACTCAGGCACCACCTGCAGTTTATCAGTTTACACTTCTCTATTCAGAAAACTTGGAAATTAAAAAAACATAAAAATTGGTTACACTGAGTTCTCAAGGCAAATCATCATTTAAAACTCTGCATTTACTCATGCCAGTAAAACAAATACCAGACAGAGAAAGCAAGTGTCTAAGAAAACCTTGCTCTCCCTGGTAACTGAAATCTTGGTGGAAAGGAAAAAATATATGAGATGCCAGGGTGCAAGACACCAGTTCCAACAGAGGAATTCTCAGAAGTATTTTCACTTATTTCTCAATTACACGGGGTACATTAACAGAAACCATTAAGAAAGAGATCTGGATCTGGTTCATAAACAGTTATGCAAATTTGTTCAACTTACATACGTGAAAATTTAAGAAATAAAAAGGAAAAAAAAAGTCTTAAAAAAAAGTCAGTATTTACACACTGTGTTTCTTAAAAGAACCCATGTGTCTGCACTGAGCTGTGTGCTCTGCACACACCTCTGAGGGTGTGGGAGCAGAGATAGCCACAGCACTTCCCTAACAGAGCAGGGAAGTAGCACTACAGAACTACTGAAAATCTCAGCTCATGGGAGTTACTGACTACTATTGCTGCTGTGCAGAGAACAGCACCATGTGTTTGACAGAGGAATTCCACTGGAAACAGTCTCCTGTCCTAATCTAGATGTGATTTTACAAAACATCTAACACCTGTACTACACCTTTTGTAAGAAAATAGAGCAGCTTTGAGCTGCAGTTCTTCTAAACTACTGAAGGAAGGCTTCTCTAGGTACTTCCTAAATTGGCAACCATCTGAGGTAATGGATGATGCTGTTCAAATGAGCATCCTTCACTTCTCCCCGCCTGCACTAACTGTTGCCTCCTTATTGAGTCCTCTGATTGACAAGTCGTAAACCACTTCCTCAATTTTCTTGACATCGTATTTCAGGCCGTCGTAGCGTTTCCTCAGGGAGTCGTTCTTCAGGTTGAGCAGGCGGAAGCCAGAATCCAGCTCATTGATAAAGGCTGAGATGCGGAGAGGGCGAGAATAGTCCCCAGCTGTGACACTGTTCACTGCCAGCCTGGCCTGCGAGAGGAGACACCGAAAAATGTCAGCACCGCACCCACCCACATCACATCCCCCATCAGTTACTGTACCAAACTTGTGTTCCAGGCAGTCAGATTATTTGTACTTAGATCTACCTTTCTGCTGACCATAGTTCTGGATTTTCAATCAAATGACTAGTTTAAATATTAAAAGTATCACTGAGGAACATGCAGAGCAACATCTTGCTACAAGTTCAGATCAAGGTGTTGGGTATCGTAACCTCCATGAACAATTCAGGAAAGCTAAAAAACACATTACTTCTGTTTTCAAGGTCAGTTTCAAATCAAATACATGCATGAACATCTTTCTTACCAGCTCACTGGCCAGAGTTAATATACCAGAAAGATAATCTTCAATGTCCAGGTGAAAGCCCCGTTCTCGATCAGCTTCAACTGAGACAAAAATAGAGCAGTGATGAGGTGGTGCTGAGCATGAGCAAACCCAGCCACCTTAAATTGCATTTGTTTACTGGTGCTAATTTGAAATATCAAATTTATGAAATACTATTACAAAATAAAAGCTAGCCTTTTCCTGTATGTGATATAATTACAGTCTCTCAGTTCTTGATTCAGCATCTTGTACAACTTCAACTGGACATCCAACAGGGTAACTGGATTTACATCTATATACAGGACGTATTTTCCTTTCTTTCTTTAAATCTTTTCTCTGTGAACATACAATTCTTTCATGGCAAAGAATTTAATCTGTTTTACACACTTTTTAAATGCCAAAAGCAAGAAGTGAGAGAAACAAGCTCTCATTTTTGTGTTACTCATTTGGTGCATTTACACACTTTGAATGAATGACCTTCATTGATGAAGAACTTACTAATGAATGCTTTTGTTAATGTTAGGTTTGCCAATTTCCGTCTTCTGAGAATTTGTTGTTTATATAATGAAATCAAATACCAGATAAACTCTGGAACTGATTTCTCAGGAAGAAATTAAGTTGTGCTGTTTCCCTGTACCTCTGAAAGCTACAATGTCTAAGGTCACAAGGTTTTCCTCTTCAGTTACAACATTAACTTACTCCCAAGTATTTCTGCAACAGCTTCTCGGGTCACTAATGTTTCTGACTCCAAATAGACTACGAATGCTGCCAGGAACACCAGTCGCTGCAGCACAAACCTCCAGTGCTCATGAAACCTGCAGAAGAAACACCAGGTCAAGGTATAAATAATTAATGTTTATTACTGGAGCGTTAGGCAACAAGCACACATTATGTGCATGTTGTGTTTTCTGCCTTAACACATGCACTTTGCAGTATTTTTAGTTTATCAAAATGACACCAGCTAAAAGACATCTCCTTGGTACTCCAGAACTCCACACCCAGGTTACCACACTGGACTGACATTTGCTCGCCCCTCTCACACACCTCCTCAGCTCCCACACTTTTCCAGGCTGTGTTGCCGACAGACAGCCAGGGCTTGCCCTCCCACCTTCCCTCGGCAGATCTGAGCTGACAAGATTCTTGTTCTTTGAAATGTTCTTGCCAGGCACTGTCCCCTTCTGGTAGCAACAGAACACAAAGGTGACAACTTCATTTAGTGTCTGCAGAACCAAACAGCCATTTCATGACAGACTTAGAGCTCTGCTTCTGGATACGTCCCAAACCGAACAACTTAACTGAAATTAATGGAGCAGCAAAAGCCCTGCTCCCAGATACAAAGGCAGCTCCAGCAGAACACCAACTTCTTAAGCCTCCTTTTTTCTTTTTAAAGAAAGTTTCTGTAAAAATAATTCAATACTGGGTATTTTTAGTGAAAAGTTACAGTTAGTGAAAAGTTACAGTTTGAGCAAAAGTATTTTTTATCTATGCTGATACAAACCTCACACTTGTCTACCATGATTTACTTTTCAAAGAGAAAGAAGCATTCAGCCCATAAACCTTTATATCATTATTCCAAAGCAATGATGCCAAATGCCCAAGCAATTTTCATATATATCTGTCTGGCTGTGTGTGATCCTGCACACCTGTAATACTGATCAGCAGGAAACTTGGTCTTCAGAGACTCCATCTGTGTCCTCACCGTACCAAAGTGCTCACGAGCTTTCTGACACTTCTTTGAAACTGAAAAAGAAACAGCACAGCATTCAGGGAATGAATACGCTGAGGAAATGGACATCTGACAGGCAACAGAGGTTTGTAAACACAGTTTTCTAGTGTAGACTGCACTATTTATGTATCTTTCTCGTCCAAGATAGACTACTGACACTTGGAATCAATCTGAGAAGTATTCCTGGTGACACCACAAGCCACAGAGTTAAAGCAGAAAGACTCTGGAATTCCAGGCTGTCTAATCTGCTCTGGGCCTTTGGTTTGAAATTGAGCCAAGATGTCCCAGCAACAGCCAAATCCCAAGCAATGGAACAGCACTGCACACAGCAGCTGGCCCCAAAGGAAGCACACACTCACCAAGCACTGCTGCCAGACAACTCTCAAAGTCCAAGGAAAAGCAACTTTTCTGTGTCCATATTAAAATCCTATTTTTTTGTTAATCCATCAGAACTTGGTTACAGGAGGTGCAACATCCCTTCAGGAAACTGCATTTCCTGCTTTTTACGATGTATTTGAAGAGCCTGTCCAGTGTGTGTTATAGCTCTGCAGAGAAACGATCTCTCGTTCCTGCAGCAGCCACTGCCACCTCCCGTTCGCCGACAGAGTTACAGCCCCGCTGCACCTGCAGTGCCAGCACTGGCCAAAGGGCTCAAAGCACAGCTGCACTGCAGCCCTCCCACACCTGCTGCTCACAGCCCAGGGAAGGCCGAAGATCAACCTGAGAGGGCCTCCTGCATCTTCATGTACAGAAGCCGCGATTATTCACAGATCCTAAATCTGAAAGCAGCGATGTTTTTTATCAGCAATACCTACTAGGAGTCACTCAAGTGTGATTATAAAACTTCTGTTAATAACACATAGTTTCTGTTTAAAAAAAAAGGGAGGGAGAATGACATGTAAAAAAGAAAAGCTTGAGGAAGCAGAATGTGGGAGTGCTCCATGTGGCAGCCAGGATGAAAGAGCTGTGTGAAGCTCACTGAGAGCTACAGGGTTCCCTCAGTTGTGTGAGCATCACGTAGCTGGGGAAACAGTGTAAGGAACACATGCACATTTGGATTCTGCCAAAGGCACCTGTGACAAAAATAAACAATCCTTACCGTAAAGGCCCAGACAATGCCCAGTGACACACACACAACCCCCAAATTCAGACTACCCTTGCACCTTCTCAGGTGTCACCTCTGATGTTCTGAACTGCAAGAACAAAGACCAAGCTGGCTCTCAGGCTCCGGAGTCATTGCCTGTGACCATGCCTGCCGTCAGACAAGAGGAGGATGCAACACACACTGCCCTGCCCGGCTTTCTGAGCACTTCTCCAACTCCATCTGGGACAAGCAGCCATGGAAGCCTATGCAAGACAACATTTTAAAAGTATGGGAAGCTGTCCTCCATCATACTCCAAACTATCCCGTGGTTTTACTGACAAGAGCTGAATTTGATGACAAATTCACAGCTCTGTTATTGCAAGTTAACTCTTGACCTATTAAGCATGAACTCATTATTTTTGCAGGAATTATAAGATGAGGCTTTGGGGGTTTTGTCTGGTTGGTTTTTTGTTTGTGGTTTTTTGGGGGTTTTTGTTTTGGGGTCTTTTTAGCTGATTTTGTTCTCTTTTTTCCTTTAACTATTCCAAATCTCTCCCCAGACTCCTCAAGTTTCAGGACCAGCTCTCTCCAGGAATTAAAAACCAAGTGAAAATACACTAAGTTGCACATGGATGTCTACCATTAAACACTTGAAAACTACTCTGAAGTAACTGTTACCCATACAACGACCATGGATTTTCCCAGGTTGGAGAACTGAGCATCTGCTTGTGCAAATAACCACTGAGCAGCTCTGATTTCCAGCACCGCCAGGTTTTCCCAGCAGATCACAAACCTCAGGTGATGCTCTTTGCTGAACACAGAACCCCTCTGAGGCCAGAGAAACCCCAGGCCTTCAGCTCCAGCCCCAGTATGCTGCGGAACCTCAGCAGGCTGAAAACAACCAGTCAGCTTTGCAAGAGAGTAAAACAGCACCTGGGGAGGTTGGTTCTATTCTCCTTCATAGGGTGGCTTGCACAAATTCCTCTCAAGAGTTTCCAGCAAAGTCAGAATGGTTGGTTCTTCTCACAAGATATTAATTAACTGGAAAAACCCCAGCTCTTAAGGACATATTTAAACTTATTCCAGTAGCTTCACCAGTAAGCTGAGAAACGAGGGGGCAGAAAGAGCAGATCTGACACCTGCAGAGCTGCTCTTGTGGCCTGGAGGAAATGGGCTGGACCAGAAACATTCTGTCCAACACCTCAGAAGCCTGGAACCAGGCCGACAAAAACCTCCAAAAGCTGCAGAACAATTTCTGCTGTCACTCAAACAGAACTGAGGGCAGCTCCTGCTGTTTCAGCCTTTGCAAATTCTTTTTACATTTTGCTGCGTTAAGCAGATTTTATAACACACACAGAGAATCTGTTTTGTACAAACCAGATAGAAGTGTGTTCCCCCCCCCATCCTGAATACCCGTCAGCACTCAGGACCACAGCTTTTTGGGGTGTGGGGTGAAGAAATGGGACTGGGACATGGATACAAAGGCCTAACAAGTGATGACAACACAATCTATGTGCAAGCCACTTACAGGAAGACCTAAGAGCCAACTCAGCAGCCCAGGACGTGAATACCTGGAAAAGAACACACTGCTCTGCACCGAGACAGAAAATCACCACGCTAGGGAGAGGAGAAAGGGACAGAATGGTGTTCCATAATGCTGAACGGCAACTTTACTACTCGTCTGGCTTGAAACCTCCCAGCTGCGCACTCCTCTTTCCAGCAGCCTCCGGGAAACCCACGCTGAAGGCCCCGGGAGAGACTGGAACCTGGAAAAGCACTCCCGCGCCCCGACTGTACTCCTCTGCCCCGGGGCGGCGGTGCGGGACTCACTGTGCTGGAAGCCGGGCCCCTGGTGCACGCCCTGCAGCAGTGTCAGGATCTCCCGCGCCGTCTGCTCCAGCGCCTGCACCACCTTCCGGATCTCCTGCGGGCACAGCGCGCCGTCAGCCGAGGCACTGCCCTGCCCCATTCCGTTCCCTCCCGTGCCCATGCCTCCCGCCCCGGCACCTCTCGGATGTCCTGGTCCTGGCCGAGCGCTCCCTGCAGCGCCGCGAACATCTCGCTCACAGACATGGTGCCGCCGCTTCCCGCCCACGGGGCCTTCCGCGCTGC
Source organism: Rhabdornis inornatus (assembly GCA_013397075.1). Lineage (NCBI taxonomy): Eukaryota > Metazoa > Chordata > Aves > Passeriformes > Rhabdornithidae > Rhabdornis > Rhabdornis inornatus. The sequence continues at coordinate 253,145 of VWZS01008949.1, read as the reverse complement.
CGGCGCGCGGCTGCCCCACGCACCGCCTGACCGCGCCGCGCCGGGCTGCCCTGCGGACCGCCTGAGCGGCCGGACCAGCCAGGAATGGATGGAGGGGCGGCTAGGAGGGTGCCCAGAGAGTGCTGATCGCCCCACGGGGGACAGTTGGTCTCTCTCAGGGCGGGAGTTTGTCGCCCCGGCGGTGTCCGTGTCTCAGGCGGTGCGGCAGGACCGGGGCCGGTGAGGCCGAGCGAGGGCCCGTCCGCCCCGTTGCTGGGAGACGGCGTCTGGTCGCGCGGCGCCGACGCGAGGGCAGTGACGCACTTCCGGTAGCCGCGCGGAGGCAGCATGGCGGCGGAGGTGACCATGGCGGCGGAGGTGCCTGCGTCTGCCACGGGTGTGAAGGCGGCGCCGCTCCTGGCGCTGGAGCCGCGGCTGCAGCGCCAGTTCCAGCAGAAGGTGCAGCGGGCCCGCACCAAGCGGACGGCCAAGGTGAGCGGGGCGGCCCAGCGGGGCGGGGACGGCCCGGCGAGTCGCGGCCTGGGCTGACGCGGTGTCTGTGTGCCCGCAGGAGGAGCTGACGCCGGGTGTGGTGTTCGTGGGGCATCTCCCGCGGGGCCTCTACGAGCCGCAACTCCGCGAGTACTTCGGGCAGTTCGGGACGGTGACGCGGCTGCGGCTCTCCAGGAGTAAGAAGGTGAGGAGCTCCTGCGGCCCGTGCAGTACCGTAGCGTGGCGGAGCGCTCGCAGCCGGGGCCCAAGGCCGGGCCGGGCACTCTGCGTGACCTCTGGGGTTCCCCCTTGCCCAGCAAGGGCGGTGGGAAGGCGTAGAGGACGCAGTGCCCTGAGGCCCTCGGGAACCTCACGTGGGATGCGGCGGGCCGTGCCCGGACGGAGCTGTCTCCGACTGCGAGGCGGCGGCTGGGCCACGGCTCTTGTGGTCCTTTTTTCTGTAAGTAAATTCACTCCAGTGGGAAGTGCCGGAGCGCGCCAGTCCAAGGTACAGCTGAAGTGCCACGAATCTTCTTGCTTTGTGTTCGATAAACCTAGTTTCTTCTCACTTCTGGGTTTTCGTTCACATTATAAGGCTACATATAAGCATGGAATAGCAGTAATGCAGGGCAGCTTTGTTTTTTTAAGCAAATAGATACGTGTGAGCAGTTCGTTTTGTGTGCAAATATGTATTTTACAAATAGTACACCAGGACTAAATCTGGTGCTTTTCACAATTTCAGTGAACTTTGTGAAATTACTTGTGGTTAGCTGAGAATGGGCTATGACTTTGGAAGAATAATAAAATAATTTTAATACAGCCCTTCAGCTACCAAAGCATTGTTTCATGTTGCTCTGTTGTCACTCACAGACTGGAGCCAGCAAAGGCTATGCATTTATGGAGTTTGAGTCTGATGATGTGGCCAAGATTGTTGCAGACACAATGAATAACTACCTGTTTTCTGAGAGACTTCTGAAGTGTAAGTATCAGCTGCAGTGTAAGTCCTCTGGCATGCAAAGGAAACTTGTAGTTATTTCAGTTATCTTTTTCAACTGCGCATAGAATTAGGGCTTTTTTTAATGAAGTTTTGTCCCAAAAGTATTTTCTGTGGGGCTGAGCTTTTCATCATGTGTAAAGAACATGCTCAGCAGGCTTTTGGTCACTAGTGCTGTTTTATTCTCTGGGCTGATATTGCTTATAGTGATTGTGTAACATGAAATCTCAGGGTGAGGTTGGGTTTGCTGTAGAGATAGTTCCTCCCACATGGAAGCTCCTTGGCATTAGTAATTGCTGCAGTTGTTCTCTGTAAGGTTTGACATAAGGGTTTTTGTGAGTAAAAGATTGATGAAATCACTGAGTTTCTCAGTCATGGTAATAGTAGAACTTCCTTTGCGAAGGATTATGAGTTGCATGGTGGTGTGAAACAATTTTGTCTGATTTTTCTGGGTGAAACTGTTAAAGTGTTCCTTCCATCCATCCATCCATGCATCCATCCATCCATCCATTTCTCTTACTGGCTGAGGATCCAGTGGCCTTGTCTGTGTCCTGAAATGGCTGCACCAGCAGGGTGTTGTAGGCCTGAGCTGTGTTGTGTGAGTCCCTTGGTGGGAAGGGGAGCTCTGCTGTTACCCTGTGGCCCATGTTTGGTACAGGTCAGTTCATGCCTCCCGAAAAGGTCCATGAAAACCTCTTCAAGGACTGTGACAGGAGGTTCCGGAAGCCGTCTCAGCCGGCGGTGCGGCGCTACAACAGGATCCGCTCCGTGCTGGAGAAGGCCAGGATGACCCAGCGCCTGCTGCGCAAGGAGAGGCTTTTACGGAAGAAGCTGGCTGAAAAGGGGCTCGACTATGACTTCCCAGGATTTGTAAGTTTGACATCGTTCCGATGAGCAAGATGTGTTTCCAGGATTGTGCTGAATACATAGAAATCGTGTGTTTTGTGTGGAACTGCCAAAAGAGCTGGAGCCTCAGGGATGCTCACTTGTGTTAGGAACTGTACAGAAACTCCAGGAATTCAGCATGGTGCTGTTGCTGAGCTATGCTCCGTGTGCCTGTGTGTTTATTTGTAGAGAAATAAATAGGTAACAGCAAAGGGGGGATATTCCTTTTCTTCTGTTGGTACTAGCTGTTGGATATTCTATGGTTTAATACTGGAGTGCAGATCATCAAAGAGCAGAGGGGCTTTGCTGATCCCTGTGGGAGGCTTTGGCAGGTCCCAAGACCAGAACTTCCATCCACAGCCCTTGCATGTTTCCTCCTCTGCAGAGTGCTTGGGTCAGGTACTTGAGTTGTGAACAGTTAATGCTGTTTAACATGGAATGTTTTTAAAACGCACAGTAGCATGGTGTTTTGTGTTGCTTTTGGTATTTTTGTTCAAACCAGATCACCTCTGTGTCAGTCCATTTATTACTTTAAACCTATTTGCTGTAGCAAAGACTTTGTAGTTATGAAACAAACTATGAACTGTTAAATGACAGCATCTTCACACAAGTGTGTAGTGATCCACCTGATCTGTCTTGCTTCCTAGGCTGCACAGGAGCTTTCCAAAAAGAGGAAAAAAGTTAAAACATCCAAGAAATCAAAACTGAACATTTCTTTGAGCAGCCAGGTAAGACGGAGCAGTCCTGGTGGTGTCCAGTACCACCATTCACATTGGGGCAGATGCTTAAAGTCTTCAGCTGGCACCTTAATACTGATTTCAACCCACAAAAATCTTGACATTTTTTGCTTAAGAGATGTTTGTGCCAGAAGTAGCTCCTTTGAGATGTATTTACATGCTTGAATGAGGGAGGGTGATTGAATCCTTGTGGTTCCTTCTCCTGTGAGAGTATTCAGCAGCAAAGGCTTCAGCTCAGCACGCTGTAACCAGCAGTGCTTATCCCTTGGTGTGTCTGCTGTTCAGCCTCTGCTGTTCAGCACTACCTCGAGGCTGCAGTGGTGCAGGGTGCTGGGGCCAGGCACCTGTACACCCCCTGCACCTGTGCTTTACGTTGGGAGGACATGATCTCCTTGATGGAGTCTTTCTGTTGGACCATGTTTCAATGCCAGCCTGTTTTGATTAAAAAGGAGTTAATTGTTAATACAGTCTAGTGCTGTCTCTTCTCATTTCCATACTGTACTGTTCCTCCTACCCCATGCTCTCCAGGCATGGTATTTGGTGTTTTGGAAACAAATGCCAGGTAAAAGTAGCTGTAGGATGAAAGGGAAATTCAGGTCATCAGGACTGAGATTTGGGATATTGAAAATCTAAAAAGTCTGTAAGGCATTGACGTTTCTGTTCTTTTTCATCATTGTTATGAGTCGGGGGATGTGTGTGTTTTTTGGGAATTTTTATTATTACTGGGTTTACTTGTGATAATTGGAGCATGGCTGGTTGTGAGGAAGACAGGATAACTAATACATTCTGTCCACTGAGTTCTGAGGGCTTTCTGAGGTGATGAAACCGGATGTTTCAGCTCTGCTGTAAACTTGAATGTGGCATTTCTGTATGCCAGCCTCAAATATACTCCCTCATCCCCTGCCCCATTGTCCTGATTCTTTTCCATCTGACTTTTGTGATGCTTTGAGTCAGGAAATACAGAGTTTAGAAAACAAATGTGCATAACAACATGTTAGAAAACATGAAGTAATTTCCACTTGCCTTTCACATACCCTTCTTTGAAGGTGACACTTCTGTCCAAAGAAATAATGTCTACGAAAGTAGCTAGTTATGAAACGAAAACAATTTTCTGAAGGAGAGCTGGGCTGAGGTGTCTTGTGGTATCACAGGGACAGTGGCAGCTCTTTGCTGGCAGATGGCTTTGCAGTGAATCCTGTTTTTCTGATCTCTTCAGGATCCTACTCCAGTCTGTACTCCAGCAGTGCTGGAGCGCCGGAAAGCTGCTCGGATGGATGATGACACAGAGGATGATGAAGTAACTCTCAGGCTTCCCTCTGCCAGTGTTAATAACGCTGTGCAGAGACCAAAGAAGCAGCCAAGGCAAAGACCAAGCCTGAAGAAATAGACTTAAAATTTTTATGGCTGTAGCCATATTTTTCTTGTCTTAAAAACTATTGAGATGGAGCTTCTGCTGTATCTGCTGGCCTGGTTTGGTTCATGCTGCCTAGACTGTTTCAGTTTTTCTTAGGCAAGGAATGTTCATAAATCCTGCCCCTCTGGTTTAGCCATCAAGGGACCTATGGTCTTCTCTGCCTATGAAGATATTCTTGACTTTGTGGTCACAAGTGCCCCTGCTGTGACACGGCTACAGTAGTTCAAAATCTTCAGTTAATTTTGTAACTCATGTCTAGCGCTCCCTGTTTGGAAAGAAAATGTGAGGCTGTCCATTCAGAGCTTGCTAATGCAAGCAACTGTATCTTAAATTTATAATTAATGACAGGTTATTAAAAAATTTACCATTTTTCAATTTTCTTGGCTCTTGGTAATGGTTCTTCTGTTTAACTCAATGTCTGTATTTTGTGTAAGTTCTCACATATTTGCACCAATTGAGGCTCTTGAGAAGATGCACCAATAATCAGAGCAGTCTGAGTTCTGGCAGTTCTATTGTCCTTTGTCACTGCATTTTAGTTTCATTGCTTGCATGAAACAAGGGTATCTTCTGCTCCAGGGAGTGATAAGCACATTGAAATGTTGTAATAACCAGGAGTGCAAAGGCAGGCTTTTGTCTGCAGTAGTATGAGTTCAGAGAATTGAGTGTAGCTTTTTGTAATGCATTAAGATTCATTCTTGTTCCAACTAGCTTGTCATTGCAGATGGCAGGTATCCAGTCCTGCTTGAACAGGCAGTTTGACTGTGCAGTTAGAATTTGGATTTTAACGCAAGTCTGAGATCTGTAGAAATCCCAGTTTGGGTTCTGTGCACATACTTAGCCTTCATCTTTTGTTGTCTTAAACACTCTAATGCTGTTGGCTGTTGGTTAGGCTTGGCAGAAGATTTTAGAGGAAAGCCCAGGTGATAAGAACCAGCTAGGTAGGTGGCTGGCACTAATTCCTTGCCTATTTTAAGAGTTGAAGTCCTGGCAGAGAAAAATTAATCTAAAGCATTGACCTTACTGATTCTGATCTATCTGGCGTGATCACTGGAATAATTGTGGGATCATAATGACATTGTCTAGGTGACTCAGATCATTCTCTTTTGCTGAGGAAGCCAGTTGGATGAGTGCATCTTCATATCAAACCCTTGTCAGCTTGGGCAGGCCAGGGGAATCTCTTCACCAACCCAGCGGTCATGGACAGTCCTTGCCTTTTAATGGAAATGTTACTGTGACATCTGCAGGCTTTCTTCCCTGTGTGCTGTTTGATGAGAAGCAGACAGTGCTTGCACCCCAAACCCGTGGGAAATACTTGCTCACTTCGGATTTTAGATACACATGACCACAGTGGTTGGCAGAAATTGCTTGTCTGTTTGTATCTGATGTGCAGCTCTTAGAAAACTTCTACCTTGACATCATACACCAGAGAGCAGCAGAAAAGAAGCAAAATGCATCTACCCAGAATAGACAGTTTTCTTTTGAAATGCATGTTCCTACTTCGTGTTGGGCACATAAAGAAGGCTGTTGGGTCAGGATGAACTAGAAATGTGGCTGCGTTTCTCCTGGTGGGAGCTGAATCTGCTGACGCCGGGGGGCAGCACGACTCAGCTGTGTGGCCATGCCGCAGCACGAGGGTTCCTGGGAAACAATGTGGCGCGTTTGTAAGGAAAGCCATCTCTCCAGGCAGTGAGGAGTGAGTGGCTGCACTGCTGTGATTCACGCATCTCTAACACGGCTTGAGAATACGTGAGAAACCTGATACTGATCTTAACCAAAAATCCCCATTTCTATGGTGCTGCCACAAGTGCTCCTTCATAGGCTACTGAGTTAGAACTGCTCTTTAGAAAACTTAGTTTATCCAGAGTAACCTCTGGTGCAGTTCCACGTTCCCTAAAGCTTAAGCATCTCCATTCCTGTGTTTCCCATTCCAATACCTTGGCCTGCATTTTGAACCTGCAGTTGCTTTCTTCCCACTCTGCTTCTGTTGCTGTGCTCCTCTCTGTGCCCAGTGTTCTGCCCCTGCCTGTGTTCACGTGCTGCTTTCTTCCATGTTTGACACAGTGGCTTCTCATGCTGCTTGCAGTGCCAGGGCCATCCTGTATGAGCTCCTGCATGTCCCCTGAATGAGGGACTTTGGCTTCTTGAGGTCTCTTGGAAAGGTTTGTGCCTTTAAGCTAAACACCTGGCTGCTGCTGGCTCTCCAGAGTCACATAGCAGTGTGAGCCTTGATGGGAAGATGTTCAAGAAAACTGCTTACAATAAGGGTTGCTTCCTGCTGTAATTCTCCTTTCCCTTCCTTTTGTTTGTTCATCTTCCTTCAATTGAGATCAGCTTAGATGGCAACTCTGAAAAGCAAGGAAGCAAAATTCTGTGTTGTCTGAGGAAAGCACAATACCCAGGCTACAGCAAGGAACTCTGGCAGAAAGGCAGCTTTTCTTGGTGATAGTTTCTGTTTTTAGGCTGCCTGTGTTATTAATATACTGCTGTCCAGGGAGATGTACGTAAGCAGAAATTCAGACACCTGATACTAGCCAAACATAGTTTCCATAGCAAGTGGACAGATGTGCTGTGTCATGAGTTATGCCCCAGTCCCTGCACTGATTTTTATTTCTCATTTCTCCAGTAATTTGTTTGTTCATCTTGGACAAACACAAACCTCCTGGCCACTGATTTTAGGGCAAGCTCCAAGTTGTTTTTACTGGGATGCTAGGAGTGTTGGGGCTGTGGTTTCAAGGCATGACTTGCAAGTGCTCTGCCTTTCAGTTATGAATGACTTTGTGGAGCTGTTTTGCTGAACACTCATGTATGTATTACTGTTTTCAAGCCTGAGAAACTTAGGTGCTAGCCTGCTAATTTACACTCATTTATTACAATTTCTCTGTTTTGCAGGAGGGAGCAGGGTTTTAGAGTGTTCACCATTTCCTGGCACATGAAATACTGGAAGTAAAAGAAGAACGGGGGGTAGGGAGGGTGGGGGAGAAAAGCAGAATTGGCTGCAAGATGGAGGGGAGAAAGGAATGATGAAGCCAATGCTTACGAAGACTGGTGATACTGGTGATTGTGGCAGGGTTAGACTGCTCAAAATTAAAGATGCAGTTTTATGTTTTCCTAATTGGTTTGCCTGCAGGATGTGCTGTGGGATGCCCAGGCTGCACGGAGCATAAGGAGTGTGCTGCCATCACAGTGCAAGTGCTGGTGCTTGCTCATGAGCCAAGTTAAGAAGGAGAGCAGGCTGGGCAAGTGAGGCTTGCTCTTGCAAGTACCAAGCCTGTTTGCTTGCATACCTGGCTTTGGAAATGGCTGCAGCCCCGGGGAGCAAGGCTAAAACCTGTCTGCAAATGGCTCATGGTGCAAGGGAGGACTTAGGCATGACTCTGAGGGGTGACATGCTCTCCTCTCCAACTAACCAGTGAGGCAGAGGGGAGCTCCAGCAAATTCCCCTCTCCCAGCTTTCCCTTCAGGGTGCTGGGGAGTTTGGCTCTCACTCTGCAGTGTGATGCAGCTGGCTGGGGTGGGCTGAGCTGTGTGGGGTGCTGTGCACATCCCTGCCCTGGGCTGGGCGCTGCAGGTGAAAGCTGGGCGAGCAGGTGACAGGAACACAGTGAATATGATCTCCATTATGTGTTTTCCAGGAATATCCACAAATCCTCTTGGACCAACCTTTTTCATTGTCCAAGATGCTGTTCAAACACATCCTTTTTTACTCAGTTTTCCATCTAACACCCAGATTCTTGAAATGTCTAATTCTAGGCAGCAATAATCTGCACTTTTAGCCATAGCTATGCTGGGGACCACTCCAGGGTGCTTCTGGAATGGTGGGGGGGCAATTCTGTGTGTCAGGCTGCTGCTGGCACTGCTAATGCAGGCACATCCCTCCCTGCCCAAGGGCAGCAGCTGTCAGAGTAAGCTGAGGCAATGGTTAACTGTGTGAGTGAGAATTCCTAAAGTGAAACACTTTCTTCCATGTCACTTCTGACACCCAGCATTAATTAAACATATGGCAGGAACAGAGATCTTGGCTGTCCTGGGAGGCTTGGAGTAGTTACACACCTGTGTGTCTGTGGCCAGTAACCATGTGGTTCTCCTGTGCTGGGAAAGGAAAAGCTACAGAGAAGCTCCTACACAAGTCTTGGCTCCGATCAGGGAAGAAGATGCTGGTTTATGATAGTCCTCAAAGGTGCTGTTGAAGAGAGGCAGAACTGTGAGGACTAACTCTGCAGGACTTGGGGACAGCGAGGTGGGGTCTGCAGTGAGCCACAGGCACTGGGGCCTCTTCCTTTCCCTGTCTGTCCATTTGATGCATCACCTGGAGACTGGGGCTTGGCCTGGATTTGAAACTTGTTGTTTTAAAGAATAGGAAGGAGAGAAACAAATCTCATTTTTATGATAGTGATTTTGGAAATCCCTGTTCTTTTCTGTTTGTTTTTCCAGTGCTGACTGAGAGGAGCCTTGGTGAGCAGGTGCAGACGTGGAAATCAGGCTGCTTGCTCTGCAGTGAGGCATTGCTGCCAGTTTCCCACAAAGGCTTGCACAAACTCCCACTTTGCTTGTGTATTGGGTTTTTTTAAAAACAAGCAGAGAAGTAGAGTTACTTCTGTCAGGGTGGCTTTGTAAGGCTGAGAACATTGCAGCATTTTGAGGATGAAGGCAAGACTTGCCTCTCTGCTGTGCTTGTGCCCTGTTTCTCACACAGGGCTGCTGTGCACTGGGGAGTGAGCAGGGTCTGTGCCAGCTGTGCAGCAGCAAAGCTGCTGTGTCACCTGCAGTATTTTTATTTCTGTTGATGTGAGAGCTGGAAGGGCTCTGGTGTGATTTTCAGGTTCTGGGCTGCATTTAATTTGCCTGTTAGAAGAGGGCTGGGTTCATCTGTGCAGAAGTGATGGCAGAGGAAATGTAAGACAGATCTATAAAGTTTTCCTTCAGCTATCCCACACAAACACATGCTGTTTGTGATTTATTAACAGGGCAATGCTTAAAATGTGTTCTATTGAACTGTATCCTTAAAAACAAATTCTAGGTTTGGAACTGCTGGACCTTTGTGACTGGTCTGGCAGGAGCTATGCAAGTGCAAAGGACTAGTTCCAGAGGCAGTATGGATTCTCCTAAGGCAAATGTGTCTGTTGGTGTAATGTCAGTGCAGCCCCATCAGATGGATCACAGCCTAAGTTTTTATCCTGAAAACTACTACCTCATCTTTTTTCTCCCATCAGCTCATAATTTTCCAAGATGAAATCCTGCCTGTTAGTACATAGTACAGAATCAACCAGTTGGTTGTTAAAATTCAGTTGGAGTTGGTGATTTGGAGACTTGGGTTTGGGTGGGCTGCTGGTGTATGTTTACTGTGTTGCCATTCAATGTCAGCCCTCCCATTGCATTCTGTAACAGCTTCCATTAATTTCAGTAGAAATCTGCATTTGGGATGAAGGGTGACCTAATCTTTAAAAAGGATCTTAATCCACTTAGCCTCTATTGCAAAGCTCAGCATTTTTTCCTTGTCAGGAGCAGACTGCATTCCTAACCTTGATGTGTCACTTTCCAGTTGGCTTAATATTTGAGTGGGGATAAAAGGAAATGTTTTTCAAATATGAAAGAACTCATGCTGGTGAGATATGTGCACATGCGATGTGCAAGTATTAAAAAAAAAGGAGATACGAGCATAATTGGGTTTGGATGGTTGAAAAAAGATAAAATAATATCAGCAGATGACTATAGAGAACAAGCACAGGAAGAGGTAAATCCATTTGAAACAGCATAAATGGGACTCAATGAGGGAAGTGGAAATGGGGATGAAATGTTGTTTAGTGTAAATTTAAGTGCAAGACAAAATAAGACTCTAGTAAGTTTGACCTGTAAATGTCTCTTCCCAGAGGCCTGAGGGCAGCCAGTAAAAATACAGTCTCTGATGGAAATATAAGACCTGGTGCCCATGCCCTGGTAAGACCAGAGCTGATCTTCCAGGCTACTGCATTAAATCTAGCACAGCTCAGAAAGCATGGAAAACTGTTGCCAGTAGCCTGTGTTCAGTTTTGGGGGGGTTTCAGCTCAGGCTCTGGCACAGAACGAAGAACACCACAATTAACACTAATTGTGCCTTCCTTGATGTTTGGTCAGGGAGAATGAACCATTCCCTGCCTCCCTGGAGGTAGTCACTCCAGGTCAGGGGAAGAAGCCTGTGGGGATGTTGCATGGCTCACAGGACCTTCCTGCCAATGGGAAATCTCAAATCCAACCCAATTCACACTGCCTGAGGACTGACTACCTGCTTTGTACAGGATGTTTCTCCTTGGGTGGCCAAATGTCTGCAAGGAGTGAACACACGCAGTCAAGCCTGTGTGCACACCATGGGCCTTAAGCCATTTGCTCATTTCTCTTTAATCAAAACCTTCTGCTCTTGTGTTTTCTTTTCTGTTTGGTGACTGAAGCGAAGTTTCATGTGCCTTCACGTGGGAGTTAAGTGGGTCAGTGGGATGCTTTGTTCGTGGCAGCTCTCACGTGGAAAAAGTCCGATGCAAAACGCTGAGGCTTGGCAGGAAAGTGCCAATTAAAGATAGCAGTGCGGGAGCACATTGTGTGAGCTGAGAGTGCTCAAATCTGGGGCTGTGACGACTGTCATGTGCAAAGGAAAGAACGAGGAATTATTCCCTTTCACGTTGATCTGAAGTCCTTGTGCTTTCCCTGTCTCAAGTGTTGTTCTCATGCAGTATGGGCGAGGAGTTTATTCCCTGTTTCCCAGGTAAGTGACGGGTGGAAGAGGTGAGTCACACAGGGGACCTGTGCCAGAGTGGGATCAGCAGCACTCAGAAGTTGGGTACTTGGACTTCACCTCATGTTGGCCCATGGTATTTGTGCCAGCAGCAGTCCAGCCTTCTCAGCATGGCACAAGGCTGTGCAGGTGATGTGTGCAGGAGATAAAAGTGCCAGGAGATGGCAAAGGAAGAGATGCATTGCTACCTCGAGTCAAGTGAAGCTGTTCTCCCCCTTAGCCATGTAAGCAGTCAGGTTGGGACAGCACATAAAGGAAATGTGGCTAAGTCTGCATAGCAGTGTGCTCAACTCTAGGAAAGCAACCCAGGGACAGCCAGGCTTTGACACTGCTTTCCTCTGCTGTTATGGACAGCTACATCATAATACTGTCATTCATAAATAAAAACATTTCTCCTTGAAGCACCAGGCTCTTAGATTCCTGAGCAGATGTTGTGCAAAAGGGCCCTGAAGGAAAGGGGAAGAGCAGGTCATTCAGGTAGAGTCAGTGTTTCTGCTGAAATAGAGCCAGTCTATCCATCTGCTTCCCACTAGTTTTATTGATGTGTTTTTACTTGAAAGAGCAGTGTTGGTAATTGAAAGTTAGACTATCCTTACGTTTCCTTATTTTAAAAAGCTTTCTGACTTTGCTTTGCCCTTACATGGAGCTTTCTGTGTCCTTGCTGCGGATGTCCATAAGTTCATCTCTTTTGTCACCTTGCAGATGGGCTATGCTTTGTTTTGCACATGTATAAGCACACAGCTCATTGTGTCCAACCAGACCTTTCTGAACAAGCAAGGAACAGTGTATTTTGCAGGTGGGGTGATTAGAGAGAGATGTGTAGCTTCACTGGGAACAGTATCCTCTCAGGAGACTTTTCCACTGCACTAGTCTCTGTTTTGGAGACAGGTAAGTAAATGGAGATCTTTCAGAAATGAGAGCATACTAAAAAGTACCTTTTTTTACAGTATGTTATGGATGGGGGTACTGCCAAATGCCTGCTGCTGAGCCACTGGTAGTGAAGGCCTGGTCAAGCAGTCTCATGTGATGGTAGCAGCTCCTCCAGTGGTTACTTCAATTTCCTTCATTTAGAGAGTCCTTCCTGCACCCCAGGATGAATCCCCAAGGACTCCTTAGCAACAGCACAGTTGTTACCTAACCATAACTTTGGAGAAGCTGAGTTATCCCTCCAGACTGGATTCCATCCAGAAGCTTAGCTCTGGTTGCCCTTGGGGTATCCTGCTGTGCCATCCCAGTGGGTTTCCATTGGGAGCTGTCACAGGCGATGGATGTGCAGGTCTGTCACAGGTGTGCCAGAACTAATGCAGAGTGATGGCCCTGGGAAAGCTGAGGGGCTGCGCTGTGGAATCAAGGGCAGAATTCAAGAATAAATGCTGAGATTAATAGTAAGAAACCTAAAGGGTGAGAATCAGAACAATGCTTTCACCTCCTACTTTTGAAAAGTTGGAAGAAAACCTGCTGGTTATGATGTATTTTGGACTTATTTTCCTAATGAAAACGAGGCTTATGTGACCAGTCTGTCTGTCTGTTTCTATTCAACTGTCAGGCTAACCCCCTCCTTTTTCTTTTTCAGTGTTTAGGGGGGAGGAAACAATCTCAAGTTTCATGAGAAATGGAGGAGAGAAATAATCATTGCTAGCCTCGGGGAAAGGCAGGAGGGAGCTGGGGCATGGTGTGATCCCTTGTGATGGAAGGCTGCCCTTCCATCTGCACGGGGATACAGCCCTGGACTAACCCCACTGTGCTGCCCGTGCCCCTTTGTCCTGGTTTAGGGCAAATTTGGGAGGAGACCTCTAAATAGGGTCCTTCTAGGAAACAGATTTAAGCCGTCCCTCCCCCAACTGGTTCGGGGAAAAATATTTCCTCGGAGAGAAGTGGAAAAAAACTGTTTATTTAACAGGCAAAGCACTCCCCAGCACAAAAATGAACAATGCTATACAGCAAAATTTCTCACCGCTTTGAAGAGATGACAGATTCAGCAGAGTCCCTTCCGTGCATTCAGCCCAGCTCACTCAGTCTGTTCTCAGTCCCTCCGGCACTGGGAAATGCTGCGGCCCAGGCCAGGCCCGGTGGGACACAGGTGTGAGCTCCTGGTGCTCCCCTGGGTTTTCAGTCCAGAGCAGGTTAAAACAATTCTAAGAAAAAAGAGGAAAAAACGCAGTCCAGGGAACTTCTTTGTTTCAATTCGTTAGAAAAACTAACCAAAAAGTAGAAGAGAGCTCTCTCCCGCTGTTCACTGCAGACAACACAGTCTGTGAGAAGGATGCGGGGGAGCCAGTGCAGTTTTTGATAATAAATGCTGCACCTCTTCTCTGCCCCCTTTATTCTTGGAGCTAGTCTTAAAGCTGCAGAACTTTAACAGAACAGATGATTTGGGGATACAAGCATCATAAAGTCACCCCACGACACCCTTGGAGGGGAGCGGCACAGGACACACAAAGGAAGGTAGGGCTGCTGAGAGAGCAGGGCGGATTAGAGGGACAAAGAAGAGAGACCTGTGAGAAACCAGGCATCATTAGTGCTGCTGCTCATGGAACAATTTGGTTGTCTTGAATATAGGCATAAACTGTTCTAAAAGTCTCTGCAGGGAGCAAGGAGACAGTCATCTAGTAACAGGAAAAAAACATCCAAACATTAGAGCTGATTATGTGACAAATTTATTTCTGTGCAGGCTTTACCTGCTTTAAAATAAAAATATGAAGAAAACACATAAAGACCATGTCCAATGTCCACAATCTGTCAGTTGCACAACCAGGAAGCTTCTAAGTTTTGTGCAGTTGTTGTCCCCCCAAGTCATGCAACAAAAGAGAGAATTAAAGCCATATTTTCCGTGCAAGTTTTACCTAGGAGAGGAGAAAAAAATACTTTAACCTATGCCAGCTGCATTTCTCAGCATTTCTTTACAAAGCTTTAGTCTGCCAAAGAGTGAATGTAGAATCACCAGAAGTAAGAATCTGTGAAAAAAGGGCAAACATACAATTATATCAGAAGGCAGTTTTGGGAGATCTCCAAAGTAAATGCCTCTTTATTGTAATACTGAAGAGAATAAATTCACAGCAAATGTGTGATACACAATAAATAATAAATGTGTGATACAAAGTTATTGATTTCTTACTAAAACTAAACAAAATATTGCTTATCATAATTTACCTAACTTACTTCTAATTCACCTAACTAACTTCTAATTCAGTTCTTATCTCATTTTCTTGCTCAAAATGAGCAAGGTATTTTGTGAAGGTATTTTGGGAACAGAGCGGGAACGATCTAGATTCTCTGAGAGAACTTTGCCTGTAGTTCTAGCAGATCCAGATTAAGTGGAATGATTGGTCTTTATTAATTTACCCATGATCTCTGTCCTCAGCTGCTGTTGGGAGACTGCAAAACAGGGAGAAGGGCAAACCACTGGAGGAGTCCTATTTGCAGAACTGCCCAACCAGGGAGGGGAAACACTCAGGCACACGGGCTGTGCTGAAGCAGAGCTGTTGTGTCTCTGCTGTGGGTAGTGCTTAGCCAGTTAGGGCTCTCAGGAGATTAGCTACTGCCTGGGGGTGAGAGCCATGGTAATTTCTAAAGCTGGTTTGTAATCACCTGCTTTCAGTTTGCTCAGAGCTGGCATCCTTTTAAGCACTCATATCCCCAGCTTTCTCTTGACATCTGTGCAGCCTGTTCCAGACACTCAGCCTGTGCCGATGGCTTCACCCAAAGCAGCAGTTTGGTATTGCTCTGCAATCTGATGGCACAAAAGAGCAAACTGGAAAATCTAGGATTTTTTGGAGGGGGCTTGCCAAAAGTCATTGCTGTGCCAGAGCGGTGAGCCAAGGAGAAGGGCATGTTTATTTCCCAAAGTTATGAATGAAAATCAGTAATTTGTTCGACATTCAGCTCTCCCATGCTTTGATGGTTCAGGCTTACTGCTTGTTGGGAACTGCAGTGTTATGGGGGTGAGCTGCCTTCCTTCAGCAGCATAGAGGATGAGGACAGTGGTGGTTTGAGGGGACATAGAGGTTCACTCACCACAACCAACAGTAGAAAAGCAGTCATGAACCCAGCGAATAAGATGGTCAAATACATCTTGGTAAAGAGCTTATCCACAGGGCATTTATTTCCCATTCTCACCTCAGTAATAGAAGGGGAGTACTGCAAATTTGTCCATGAAGGAGAAAGAATTACTTGAATTAGTCTTAAATGAATTAGATATTAATTTAAAAAGTATTAGTCTTAAATGCAGCTTTTTAACTAAGGCTGCACAAAACAGACATGGAGTGGGTCTAGTGGAGGGCAACAAAGATGATTAAGAGACTAGAGCATCTGTGGTATGAGAAAAGGCTGAGAGAGTTGGGGCTGCTCAGCCTTGAGATGACAGAGGGGACCTTATCCATGTGTGTAAATATCGAAAGGATGTCAAGGGATTGGTCCAGGCTCTGCTCGGTGGTGCCCAGCAATAGAACAGGCAACAGGCAGAAACTGATGCACAGGAATTTCCACGTGAACACGAGGAAGAACTTCTTTAGCGTGCAGTGACCGCGCACTGAACAGCTTGTCCAGAGACAATGAGGAGTTTCCCTCACTCCAGAGCTGTCATGGCACAATGCTGCGCCATGTGCTTTGGGATGGCGCTGCTGGAGCAGGGAGGTTGGACAGGGTGTCCCGCTGAGGCTCCAGCCCGAGGCCCTCAGTGTTTCTGTGGCCCAGTTCCTCCCTGGAGCCTCCCCAAAGGAGGGCAGTGCGCGGCCACAGCCGCACGGCAGCACCGAGCCCTCACGCTCTCCGCGCGCAGCGTGGGGGATTCTCAAAGCGGTGCGGCCTGTCCCTGCTCGGAGCAGCAGCCGGGGGGCGCGGCAGTGCTTGGAGACCGGTCAGCGGGGACGGCGCCGTGGCATTCCCGGGCACACGAGCGGCATTCCCGGAAACGCGCGTGCCCGCGCTCACCGGCACGGCTCCCGGCGGGCGGGGTCGCCATGGCGACCGGGTGCGCGGTAACGGCTGCCGCGCATGCGCACGGCGCGCGCTGACCTCACCGCGGTACCAGCGGCCGCAGGGCGGTGCCGNGAGCGCGGTTCGGGGCGGGGCCGACCCGACCCGCCCGCGGCACCGGCCGGGCGGAGCGCGGTGCCGGCTCTCCCGAAACGCGGCACGGTTCGGGAAGGGCAGAGGAGGGCGGTCCGGCGGCACCGGGGTGCGGGGGCTGCCGGGGCCTGGCGCGGGGCCGCCTCTCGGCCCCCCCCGCCCTGGGGCCGCCGAGCACCGGCCGTGCGGGAGCGGTGCCGGGGCCGTGTCAGAGCAGGGGGTCCCGGCGAGGGTCCCCGCTGGAGCGAACAGCTCGGCGAAGGGAGGGAGGCGCGGCCGTGCCGCGCTCAGCCAGCGGCGCGGAGCTTTGCTAACGCTTGAGGCTGCTGTGCTCCCGAAAGCATCGTGTGGTTTGGGTGGGTTCAGCCCTTGTGCTTGGCCGCTTTGTGCACGTGCCGTGCTCTGCTTCGTTTATTTCTGGCAGCCTTTTTAATGGAAGTTGGGTCAGAGTTGTGAGTTTGTGCGAAGAGGTGGGTTGGTCATCAGACAAATCCTGCAGAAATTCTTCAAAGAGATACTTGGTCTGAGTAAATAAAATGTAATTGTGCATGTTACAGGCTTGTGTGGGCTCTGGTTAAGGTATTTTTAATGTTATGTGTCTAAAGATACTGGTGAGGAAGGGAAAGGCTGCCTTCTTCCCCAATACCCTGCACAGCCGCTTGAGAAGGATGTAGGAAACTGAGGTAGGATAACAGGCTCAGGGTGGTCTGGGAGGCCTGTGGTGGAGTAGTACAGAGGCTCCCCAGGTGTATGGGTTGTTCTGACCAATAGATCTCTGCCCCGTGTGGACTGACTGCATAAATCAGTGTTTAGTAAAGGAGGCTAGGGTTAAGTAAAGTATCATCTGCCAAGCCAGTAATAGAGCAGGGATGTGGTCTCTAGCCCAGCACTTGTGATGGCATCAGAGACAAATATGTCTTAGTCCAGTTTGCTGCTGAGCAGTGTAGCCCATTTCTCTGCATCTTTTGAGCAGTTGCACCTCTCTTCTGTGCTCCTCTTGATGCTCCCTGGGCAATGCTGAAGACAAATCAAAGTATTGTTGCTTGATACCTGGAGACATATATCCGTCGTTTAGATCGGTAGTGCTTAGGTGGTTCTCAGAAAGGTGATGGAAGTGCGAGTATTTGCTTCCGTGTGGGATTCTGAATTGGATTTGAGAAGCTTGCCGCTGGAGAAGGGATATGTTTGAGAACTTGCAATAGGAGTCAGCTTTCTCTCAAGTAAAGGACTACACCCAAGTGCAGAATGGAACTGCAATACTGTCATATTCAGGTGCTTCCTTGTCGTGGCAACACAGCTTGCTGTGTGGAGCAAGCCTTTGTGCTGCATTCCTGGGCTTGGCAAAGCTGAGCCTTTGCTTGTTTTCTCTGTTGAACTCTCTTTCTCTGTTGGGACTGAAGCCTGGAAGTTACGAGAGGGACAGAGGAATGACATGTCACCATGGGTGATTCTCTCTGTATTTCATAGTCTCACTTGCTTATTTTTTTTTAATTGTTGCCAACATAAATAGACTTTTTTCATACTGATGCCTGCGACATTCCTGTGAAGTCCTTAGAATTTGTCAAGCAGCTTCAGAACTTTCTGTTTCAAGAAGGAAAAATGCCATGGCATTATACACTTCGGCCTTGCTTCACTTAGCTGATAACAAGTGGTGTTAAAAGTGATAGAGCAGCAGATTTTGGAGGTGGAAATGCTTCTCTAGTTCATGTGATGTTCCCCAGAAGTACAGCTGGAGAGAGTGCCTATGACTGAATGAGTTGGTCCTCCAGGCATCTTGGAAGTTCTGTAGGAATCTTCAATCTATGCTACAACTTAGGTATTAAGAAAACCAACAGCAGAAGTGAAACTGAAATGAATTTCCCTGTTTCTCCCATATTAATCAATCCTTTTCTATCCATCAGGCAATTTGGTTAGGTCTGTTGGATGTTAAGAGGATGAGAGTTGACAGCAAGTCTGGTCACTTCTGTAGTGATTTATAACATCACGGAGGAGGATGAGGGCAAGATGTCCTCTACAGAGGAGGAACCCTCAACAACTTCTATGTCAGGGGCAGGTCAGAAGACGTTTCAAGAGGTTGGACACGAAATGTTCAGATGGGTGAAGTAGTGACCTTCCCTGCATGTACCTCACAATTTCAACAGACGTGGGTTTCTGAGAATAATGTGGCTTTGAAGCTTGTGGACTGCCATTACAGGTCCCTTCTGGCCTCAGATGACTTTGGATCAGGCTCATGTGTCACCCTGAGTGTCTCATTATCTCAGACCTTTTCTAGACTAGGGCTGGAAATCTTGTTGGCGTGCCTGGATGGGGCTTGCTGCTGTTCACACCTCCTTGGCTGGCAGTTGTAATCGAAGCTTCTTCTGGATTCTGACAGCGCCAGCGCACTTTGGAGCGGTGATTGCCAGTGCAGTGGAGAAAATGCTGGCTAGTATAGAAAGGTCTGTCACCTGAGCGAATAAAACAGACTGTCCATGTTGATTAATTTCTTCAGACTATGACTTGAGTAAATTCTAAGCAGTCTGACTGGGGGGCTTCTTTCCTTGATGTGACTGTGATGTGCAGGTTTAGCTTTACCTTGCTCTTCGATGGTGTCCGTGTTGTGCTTTGCTCAGTTGCTCCATTTCCATCACACTATACAGTGTTGAAGCTTGCATTTCGTTAGAGCCCATTCAGTGGTTTGTATCCTGTCCATTGGACCAACCTGTTACCATTTCTAACAGCTGTGTGAAAGCATGATGTTGGCTGGTTATGAGCTTTGCACAGTGGGATTCTGAGGAGCAGAGCACATACATGTTCCTTGGTGTTCTGCACTGCACTGATGTCTGGCTCTGTCATACATGGGAGAGTTCTTTCTTCTCTGTTTGGCAACATTAGCACTCTTACACCTGGAAAAAAGCTGCAGCACAAAACCCAAATGAACTGGATGGAGTTGTAACTGTTCAAGTTGTAGAAGGGCAACAGATGGGTTTTGTCCAAGAGGTTGCAAGTGTTCCCCAAGAGATTTGATCTCACTTCATGTTTAGTGTCTGAGTTCATCTGGCTTCCTGTTCTGCCCCTTAATCAAATCTCTGCATGTTTGGCTCTGCAAGGAGGGAGATGTCCATGCTGCATCCAGAAACAAGTATGCCAAGCAAGAGCCACAAAATTAATTATTAGAGAAGCGTCATCATCATTAGTTTCTTTAGTGAGTGGGAAGATTTAAAAGTCTCTAATTTGTTTCCATGGCCAGCAGGATAACAGACTAAACAGCCTAATCAGGCCAGTCCCTGATACAGCATTTCAGTATTTCAGGCTTAGTCTGTGGCCCTTTCTTTACATTTTGCATGCAGATACTTTAGATTCCAGGATATTTCAGAAAGCCTAATTGAACCAACAGTAATTTGCTGAGGCAGTGATCTGATCAAAATAAAGTCAAATTTTGACAGGTGTTTCAAACTGCTGCTGAGCAGAAAGGAGGAATTGCCGGTGTGTCTCTGCCTGTTACATGCAGGTGGTTTTGTAGGCCAGAAGTTCCCTCCACTGTTACTAGGGTTCAGCGCAATTCATAGTACTGTCAAATAAAATCTCCTTCTGCTCCTCCTTGCCCTGTGTTTCCTCCACCCGCTGTTTTATATACCTGGAAGTGTCATGGTGGCTTTTGGCACTCCCCTGCAGCCTGTGCTGAGGGATTTCTTCGGCCGTCCACTTCTGTGCAGTTGCAAGTGCCAGGTTGAGTAGAATTTGTTTATGCCTGAGTGCAGAGGGTAACCCTCCTTCCCCTCCTTGGAGCTGAATGGATTCTAGGTGCTGGCTTCTACCCCCAGCCCCTCTTTGCCTGTCAGCAGTTGAAATCCTGCTGCAGCTGAGTTCTCCTCTCCTTGGCCAAGAGTTTCCATGGCAGCCCTGGAGAACAGGGGTAGGCGAGGATCCCTGTTTTGCCATGCAAAAAACTTGTGCTTAGAGTCATGAAATAGAGTTGGGTATTAGCTGGGAAGCGTGAAGAGAGACCAAGAAAATAACCTTTTTCTAAAACTGTTGACTTGCAGACTTCTGCTGTTTTATCCCACAGCCAGTGTCCCTTGAGGGCTTGCACCCAAGGTTTCATCTTCTGTATTATTTTCCCGTTCCAACCTGTCATTTTACTTTAAGCACTTGTCTCTCAAGTACTTCCTTCCAGGGTAGTTCTGGCTTGGACTTTTACACAAAAACTGACTTCTGTGTCACTAGCCAGTTATATATCAATAGGAATAGTAAGGTCCTGGAGGACTGGAGTAAGAAATTTATGTCAAACCCACTACTCTCTTTAAAATTCAGTTATTTGGATCTTATACCAGCATGTGATGATATCAGTTTTTTCTTTTCCCAAGGTGTTATCTCACCCTTGGTTACCACTGCCACTGGAGACTTGCTTTAGAGTGACTTTGGGGAAGGCACTGAATTCCTACCTTATACCTGCCTGTAAAAATAAGAAGGTGGTATTATACTTTTTTTTTTTTTCAAGTGATGTACACAAAGGAGATGCTTTCCATCTTCAGGACTGCCTAAATTAGTAATCTTAGCCCAAGGGACTTCATCAATCACAATGCAAAGATTTGGGTGTTCTGTGAAGCCACTTGTCCTGCTAGCAAACTGCAAGTGATGATGGGTCACTGCTCTAATTCTCAATAGTGTTCTGCCTCCAAACCTTGCTAAGCATTTTACCCACAAGGCTACAGGTGAAAGTCTATTCTTCCCTTGGTTTTTCCAGATGATCCAATATTGCTGCTAGATTGTGGAGGAGAAGGTTAGGATGTGACTGAAAAATTTTGTCCTGCTCTCCTAGTTGCTGTAGAAAGGGGGCTGATGACAATTCCATTCTTCTGGGATGCCACGACAGCCCCTTGGGGGGAACTTTGTGCACTCTTGGCTAGGTCACCTTGCAGAGCCAAGCTGGAAGCTGTAGAGCCAGTGCTGTGTGCTTTGTGTGCCAGGGTCCCACAGTGTCAGAGCTGCAATCTGCAGGCTCTGAGGTAACGTTAGGCCTCTAGAGTAAGGGGCAGGGAAGATATTTTTGTACACATAAACCCAAAACTCGAGTACAATTCGCAGAATTAAGTGTCATGATTATAGTCCCCCCACCATTGGTCTCGTAGGCCCTTTATAAGTTGCTTGTAGTACATTTCCTTGGAACCATGAACTGAGATGTTTACAAGAGGGAGTCCACAGAGAGCAGCCCCTGCCATTGTAGGATTTTGAGCTGTGTCTTGGCGCTTGAACTGTTAAAAAGGAAGGAGACCTTGAAAGCTCATTGCAGACTTGTCCTTGTCTCAGACAAAGTTAAAACCAAACTAATTTCAGAGAGGGGTTGTATTAGGAAAAAAGATGTTAAAGCTCATCTTATTTTCTATCCTACTCTGGAAGGGTTGCTCACACTCTGAAAAGTGGTTTCATTACTGTAGAGTATTGGAGTCACATTGAGGTGACCTGTGAGTTGTCTTGATTTGGTGCAGCTTCATATCTGAGATTTTTTTGAAGATTGTTGCATTGCTAAATTGGTAGCTCTGTGTGAAGTGTTCAGTTACCCAGGCAGCAATGTAAACCTTTAGTGGAAGCGTAAGAACTTCTGTTATCTGAAGCTTATCTCTCATCTTACCCAGGCTAGGTAATGCAACTTTCACGGCCAGCATCTGGCCTAGAAGGTTTGTGTGTGGGGGAGAAGGCCATAGTTAGCTTAAACCCTGGAAATCTTTCAGCTGTCTTCATTCTAGAAATCTGTTTCAGTTTTCCTGATGGCAGGAGTTGTGCCCTGATCTAGGTTGGTTACTGTCTGTACTTGTGATGATGAACCCCTTAACATACTCCTGGCAAATTTGAAGACCAGCCAGTATTTAGCAGAGTCCTAGCAAGCCTTCAGCCAGACCTGGCTCTTCTGAGGACAAACTGCCTGCAGCAGTAGAGTTTTACACTGCTTTAGTGCAGCCGGGGCTGTGGGAAGACAAAGAAACCCTCCTTTGAAGACGACCTTCTGGAGAAGAAACTGCATCCATCTAGGCAGTGCTTTCCTTATCAGCAAGGCTGGACTGAGAAGTGGTGGCATTGGCACTGTCTGAGGACAGTTCAAGTTACTGGATGGGGCGTGGAAGGAGTGCCTCAGGGGCCGCCAGAGACACTTGGTGCAGGGAGATAAGCACAGGGCTGTCCCGTCAGCTAATTAGAAAAGCATGAGTTGTCAGTCTGGAAATCTCAGATACCATCTTTGGATTAGGGGGAGGCTGAAGTACGGGGCAACACTAATTACTGATTTAAAACAATCACAGTGATGGTGTAATGTTCGCTGGCACTAAAGAAACATTATTGCCTACTTATGGATGCAGGTGAACAATGGGGAGAGCCCATCTGTCAGTTGCTTGGTGGGTGTTTCCTGCAAACTCCCTTCGGCTCCAGAAAAATATTGCTTTCTTCTTGAAGTAGGACACTTGATGCCATCTTCTTCTCTCAGTTTGAATGAGTAGGAACACTTTGAGCTGCTTTATTCACGGCTGCTTGCACACTCGAGGGAAGAGTAGGTTTGTTTGAGTGCTTGGTGATTGTAATGCTTTGTAAAGGCTTGACACCAGTCCCCTCTGGGAAGGGTATAGCTGTACTGGTGGAAGCAAAAATAGAGAAGTGGACAGAGAACTGAGAACTTTGCAGAGCTGTACTTTGACACTGCCTTGCTGATGAGTCTCTACTTAGTCTTTGCAGTACATGGTTTCCAAGTGCTGTTCTAATAGCTCTGAATTTCTTGCCCAAGGGGCTTGGCTGGCAAACCAAGTTGGTTATGTGTTTACACTGCCCACCTTGCAGAAATGGTGAGCTACTGCAGGATGGATGCCTGGTTGCTTTCATATTTGAAAAAATTGCTCCATTTGGCCAGGGTGGAGATCTTCTGAAGCATCAGAATTCTGTTGTTGACAGAGGTCTGTCGAATATACTTTGAACTAATTTTAAACAGAAGTGATCGTGCAATTAGATCCTGAGACTTGTGAAGAAGGAGACATTGGTAAAATTGTGTTGCTGTGTTATTTCTACAGCTGTTGGGCTACAGCTAACCATGTACACACAGAAAAAAAAAGCACCAAAGGAGTGTGGTCACGTTTACAAGTTGGTTACAAATTAATCTCACTGGCTGGAGGTTCAGAGATACCTTCAGGAAGATGACTGGAAAGAGCTGGTTATTGAGTGGTGCTGGCTGTTGCCTCCAGTGATTGTGAGCGGCAGCAAGAGGCTTGTCTCTGCATGCTTGTGTCTGGAGCAGTTGTGTTGGAGCAGTTGTCTGGGGAGGTTATGGACTGCATTGACTTTTTGGCAAATGAAGATGACAGTGCAACATGACAAAGATGGCAACCTGACGTCTAGAGCAGAAGAGAGTGGAACATCATTTTTAAAGTCAAGTAGTTATATTGGAAGAGCTCCCAAGGGTAGGCAGGATACTAAGAAAGTAATAGTGCATTTTTATGTGCTTCAGGTTCCCTTCCTTGCAAGAGGAAGAAGATTCAAAATTTCCTGTGAAGTTATCCTAAGATAAAGTCTTACTTGAGAATTGCAGATCATGCACTTTCACTTGGTCTGAGGTCAGTGGTTCTCCTAAGTGCTGAAAAAAATTCCTTGACTTAGGTACCCAGTTTAGTATTGCCAGAGCATCTTGGGTAACAAATATTTCCTTATTACTCTTTAGAATAATTTATTCTATGTTTTGTGTGTTGAGCCATTTGCTTTACTGTGAATTGTATCAGCTTTTGTATTGTTATGATGGTAGTATCTAAGCTGAGTAACTTTGTGCTGTTAGGTCTTTGTCAGTTTTCCCCTTCACATTCATCATTTTGAGCTCCAAGGTGGCATTAAAAATAAACCTTTGTATACTGGCTTTCTGCTGGATAGCTGTTGATGTAAAAGTTGGGTGTTATGAAGCACACAGTTTTGATGGCTTATTAGTGAAACAAAGAACTTGTTCAATGACAGAATTGGGGTAGCTTTTTCTCTTGGATTATTTTGTCTACGTATTGAGCCTAGTCTGTCTCTTTGAGGGCAGACTACAAGGCTTGGAGGATGATTGGAGAAAACTCTTGCTGTGGAGCTTATACTGGCAACCCTTCTCAAAACTTGGAGGAGCTCCAAACACAGGACCTGTGCCACTGAGTTATTAATTTTGAGTTCTGCATGACTGTTCTTCTGTGGGAAGAGGTTGTACTCAACATCCCCATCCAAAGTTGTTTATATCTTGTAACATTGGCTACCCAAAAAGTCCAGGACAGAAGTAGACACTGGAGCTGAGACTGTGGCTTTGTGTTTTTCAAAACTTATGTAGGGAGCATCTGCCCAGATGATTGCAGACTTGATGGCCTGCTGCAGCCATATGCTTCATTGTCTGTCAAGTTAGTCTTTTTGTCAACTTGAGTCTTGTTTTTCTCAGGTGGCGTTTTTTCCACTTCCTCTTTTTGGGAAGAGGGGAGTCAACAGACTTCCTAACATGTCTAGGATAACTTTTTTTTTTTTTTTTTTTTAAGAAAAGTGCTACTTAAACACCTGTTAGCTGGTAGATGCAAGCCACATTGAGTTTTTCCTCTGGGCTTCCTATTACTGTTTTCCCCAGGATTCAAGGATGTCTCTGTCTCTTCTTCCCTGTATGCATTTGAGAGGGGTGCCATAATGTATAGTGGATCTTCTTTAGACTACAGTCCTCAAGGTTGTGAACAAATTTGTTCTTCCATAGTGCACCATGATTTTTATCCTATGACTTCCTTCATGTGTTTAAAAAGCAAGGAAAGTGGAGAGAAATTTATTTGTGTTAGTTTGCTTTAAAGATTTTTTCTGTGCTTATAGGCAGAGACTTATAAACTCTTTATTGAAAACCACATAGAAGACAGTGAAACTTGGAATGCTCGTTTCTCATGGCATTATGGCCAGCTAATGGTTTCTGTACGTGTTGAGACTTGCTTCTGTGTGATGTTAATAAAAAATGGCTATTCTGTGGTAACTAGCACTCATTCACACCCTTTTGTAGTCTGAATTTTCAAGTTTAAGCAAGTTCTACATTTCCATTTTAAAAGCAGTTAAACTTTCTTCACTATCTATCCAGTTTAGCATGAGTCCCCTTTTGAACATGTGTGCAGCTTCTGGAGGCCAGAAACAAACTGCTCAGGTAACTTGAAGGATTTCAGCTAGAATGTGGTAGCAGTTTAATACCAGTTCCCTGTCCCTTCTCCAGTAGCTCCATGCTAGCAAGGTGTCCAGTGAAATGCTTCCCTGCTATGTGAAAGTCCTTCTACTGGATATTTAGACACTGCTGTGTGTAAGACTGTCTCCCCTAAGTGAAGTATCTGCAGCGAAGAGCAAGACCAGTCTGTGCTAGAGGGCAAGGCAGGGGCCGGTATTCAAAGCTGCAGACAGGGAGACCTGGATGAAAGCATCTCCTGTGTTTGTACTGTTGTGGAAGTGGCTCTGGTTTTGTGCCTGTGCTGCCATGGGAGAGAGTGCCATGTCATGAACCGTTTTGGTTGAGGATGGGAAAGCTCATCTGAAAAGTGCTTCTTTCATGTTTGGTGCTAAATTGACCAAGTGAGAAACTGTAGCATCAGTAGAAACTGCAATAAAAAAGGCAATGCTTCCTTCTAGTTTGGAACTTGCTTTTAGAAAGAAAAAAAAGGTGTTAAGAGTACTGATTGGAGGGGCTGTTGACAATCTCAGAATTTAAAATCAAATCCCACCTGAGGTGTCTTGAAACGAAATGGTGGGACTTTTAGGTGTCCTTGAGATGGTTTAGATTAGGGTAGGGGTCACAAGCAGTAATCTGTCACAGCACTAACTCAGAGCTTGAGGTGCCGTGTGTGCAGTAGCAGCCAAGGTTTCCTCGCTGCTTTGGGGATGAGGTTTTGCTGACAAGGAGGGAGCTTAGTGTACAAACATGAGCAATCCCTTCTGGCTGAAAGTAGGATTTGCCTGGCAGTTGGTTGAGGTGAGTCCATTGGTTTACAGAACCAGTTTTGATTCCCATCAACCAGCAGGGCTTTGAACTGGCTGCCTGGAATGGACGGACCTGCAGGAGACCTCTGATGACTCCTGCACAACCAGTGTGGGAAGTTGGGACATGTGTGGCAGTGCTTGTGGGGTTAGGGAAGCTTAAGCCCTCAAAGCTGAATCTAGATGCCGTGCTTGGTGGTGGTAAGATGTGGCCAAGGAAGATGGGGGTGAGGTAATGAATTGAATAGTCTGCTGTGCAAAGGGTGCTTTTGTTTCCAGGCTGGAGTTACTGTGTGCATCTCATCTGCTGTCAGGTCCACTTTGCTCTATTAAAACCTTTGTGAAGGTCTTATTTCCTCAAACAGAAGATGTTTAGATTTGCTGCCCCCAGTGCTTCCAATTAGAGAACTTGAGCCTCCAGCTTCCTTCCAGTTGTTTATTGAACCAGGTGTCTGCTGCACAGCCTCTTCCCTTACTCTGAGCTTGACCTGCTTTCCTGATGTTGGTGGAAAAAGTAGGGCATATTTCTAGCTTTGGGTATTATTAGCCAGGAAACAAAAAGACACCCTGGGTTTTTATCACCCACTTCCTAAAAGAGCTAACCTGTGATGAGGGAGTGCTTCAGGAAGTGTTATAGTGATGCCAGGAGCCCTGGTGTGTGGGAAGGTGGAGGACAGGCCCTTTGCATGTTCCCTGCATGCCTGGAGGGATTCATTTGGCTGCAGATACAGGGACAAAAAAAGTCCCTAGTGAAGGGGACAAGAGAGTTCCTAGGGTTCAAGAACATAACCAGAACTCAAACATAGAGTAATTTTTTTTTTTTTTGCATAAGCCAAAAGCTTCTGAGGTGATGCTGTGCCTCTGAGTGGCAGCGAAGTCTGACCTAACCTTCCTTGTGTGTGGCCTTTGTTGTCAGAACTGCATTTAGAGTGTGCCAGTGGGTGCTGTTTCCTGGACATGTGTAGTTGGGATGTAACATAAATCAGCCTGGAAACAGCTTGAGCACCTAGTTTTTGAAAACTGATCATTTTGCATTCCTGGAGCCCTGTGTTAGTGCATTATCTTGCTGACCAGCTGATGGCATTGATTGCTGAAGGCCAGCAGTCAAAACAGGATCCAGACCTTTTCCTGCTTTCACTTGAAGGAGATAGGTTTTCCTGGTGACCTGCTTAAGGATTTTGTCCCCACCTTTTTGGGTGGGTGGTGGCAGTTGCAATAATATGGATTATTAATCAGCTGTTGCTTTAAGCCACAAATTTACTGTCACTAAAACATCGAGGGAACTGATGCATAACTGCTATTGTAAAGAATAAAGTTTTTGTCCTGACCTACCTCGTTTGATTCCTTAAAATAGACCAATACTTCTTGTATCTGACTTACACAGCTTCACAGCTGTATGTGAATAACCTATTTTGTGACATGCTTTCGATCTTTTTTTTTTCTCCAGTCTTAATTTAACCTATAATACTGTTCTTTTTCATTTCTTTCAGAATGGACTGCTGAATTGGGATTTATTGCAGACTCAACTGTACAGCGCTGCTCATTGCTTCATCTATTACTAGTTATTTAAATTGGACTTTTAATATCCTGCCAGCTGCTGTCCACACACACATGGTGCATTGTTGCCATTCTCAGAATTGCATCTTTGAAACCCAGGCCCTCAGTAACCTTCATCGAAGAAAGAGGCAACCTCCTGCGTACATTTGTAGAGGGAGTTTTTGGCCCTGCTGCCCTCTGGCTTTCTGGCTGTTGCTGTATTTCTGAGACGCTATGGAGCCCAGTATGGAGTACTGCTTAGCGCAGGTGCTGCAGAAGGATGTTGGAAAAAGACTTCAGGTTGGCCAGGAATTGATAGATTATTTCTCAGATAAACAGAAGTCAGCTGATCTTGAACATGATCAGACTATGCTGGATAAAATGGTTGATGGACTGGCCACTTCTTGGGTAAATTCCAGCAATTATAAGGTAAGAATTTGTCATGTGGATGTGATTACTGTCAGAAGTTTCAATGTCAAGTGGTACTTGATCTAAATGAAAGCTGTACAGTAGACATTCTGTCATATCATACTGTTCTGTAAGCTGGTAGTTAGACTGAATCGGTGATTGTTGTTCCATATCTTGGTAGTTGATAGCTGCTATGATATTGAGGACTCAAGGCAGTAAGAATTCAGTGAATGGTGTTTTAAGCACAAGTGGATTTACATTTGGTGTTCATAGTTTTTGATATCCTGGTTTCTTTGTGTACTTTGTTAGCTGGTGGCATGCTTTGATCATCCCAGTAGTTTAGCAATGCTCATGATTTCCTGCCATACTAAAAGGTTTACCAAACTGAAAAAAACATATATAAACTGCATTTGTTCTCACTGTCATTAAATCTTGCTAGACTTCTTTTGCTGTTTTCTGTGGGCAACATAGTAGATCAGTTGTACTTAGCTCAAAAAAGGGAGTTTGTGTATGTGTCTTCTGTTGAATTTGATAATGTTGAGATGGTAGGACATGGAACTCCACTGCCTTGTTATCTCTGTCATGTTGATTCATTTCCCTTCAGGTTTATTGAGGAAGTCCTGCCACAGCCAGGTACTGTGGGAGTGGGGAGGGATTCTCAACTGTGGAAAACTCTTGTCATGGTCTGTTCGCGAGGTTCTCTGCGAAGTCTAATAGAGTACTGAAGCTATTGTATGGGATGTGATTATGTTCCTTTTTGATAAGTGCTGGGGATTCTCAGAGTGGAGGTTCCTACAGAGCTGGGACTAAAAATGTTTAACCGGGGGCTGTACTGGAATTCGCACCTGTAGAAGTAAAGGAGGGACTGGCTGTATAGGTTGTAAGTGCTCTGGAGCTCAGCATACTCAATTAAAATTATTTTTAATTGAAATTTTGATTGGGAAGTGGTTGTGACACTACAGAGTGTTCTGAACAACTGCATTTCTTTTCATTTTTGTCAGTGAGCAGCTGTTGTAGAAGCTGTTTGGCATGTAGGGAAAAAAACCAAACCCAAACACTAAAAACACTTATCACCAAACCACCAAAGCTAATATGGTCTCAATAGAGAATCCTTTCTGGTGGAACACATGAAAAAATTTTTAGCTTGCTGTTGTGAACAAGCAGTTCTGAGAGTATTATGTATTCTTATTGTCCATTTTCTTGCTAACTGGCTTTCTTTTACAAACTTCCATGATTCTTAGTAGAAGAGTTACCCAAGCACAGTAAAACTGAAATTGTTACAAAATGTGCTATTTGCATGGATTTAGTGAAGTGATGTGGATCACAGAGCTGTGCAGTGCTTTGCAATCCCAGTATCACACTTAGTTTGCAGGATTTATGTTCAGATAACTTGCTGGTCTTCCCAATCTTTTGTCTGTTGAATTACACACTTATAATCTTTGTGGTATTCATTTTCCAGTAACAAACTGGTGGCACTTCTCTATTGCAGTGACTCTGTTCCAGAACTCCTGCTGCTGAGCTGGCTGTTCATTAGTGTGTGTGTTCTATAGATAGCATTTGCTGTGATTAATAAGTTCTAGTAAGCATAACAGAGACATGTCTCAGATGTCTGGAGGGTGTTTTCTCAGTGAATGAGTATAATACGAGATGTGAAGCCTTTGAGTGGGGCAAGCTGGCTATGTGAAGGTCAGTGATGTGGTGAAGTCTGCTTCAGGATCCAGCCAAGACTTAGTGCATCCTCTTATGCCAGTCTCCTCCTTTTGTTTTAATGCCTGCATCTGCATTATTGTTGCCTTTTTTCTGACTGCTTGTGGGGTAGGGATTTGGAAGCTCAGTTTTGTCTGGTGAGAGAGAGCACAGGGGAGCTGGTGTCATCTGATCCAGTTCATGGATTAGTGTGTCAACTTTAGGAGTGAAAGGCCAGGCATTGCTGCCCTAGGATAGCCATCTGGAGAGCTAAACTGCAGTGGTCTGGTCGCAGTAGAAGGAGCTGAAATATTTGTGGTCTGTTTCTCTTCTCGCCTCAGTCTCTTAATTTGATAAAGTATCAGCTTAAAATAAAGATTGAGATCATCTATGTGATTTGAAATTTCCTAACAGTTCAGTGATAAAGTATGTGTTCTCAGAATAAGACTGAATGTGGATAACAAGACCCGTTATACTGGGACAGCATCCAGTTGATTCATGGCTCCTGCCTGTCTAGGACTCCTCTAACTAAACACTTGTGCTTATATGTTATCACCGAGGAAACATCAGTGAACCAGAGCAGAGGCATCTCTAAGGCAAACCAGTTTCGTTTGGGTTAAAAGGAGCTTGAACTGGTGATGAAATTGCACTTTTACAGGAAGGGCTCAAGCTATCTCCTTCATTGGCATACAAGTCTGATCTGTGTATGTCATGGCCATCATTAACCTTTTTAGGCTTTGCTGTTTTTCTGTACATTGTTTTTATTTTTTCATGACTCTTTGTCATTGACCCCAGCACCATGACTGCAGACAATGGAGTGTTCTTAGTCAAGAGATTCAGTGGGGGGGGGGAAAATGGAGGGCAGAGATGCTTTTCTTTGGTTGGTTCTGTGTCAAGTCTGTTAAAAACAGCATGTGTAAAACACAGTGAGGCCTAAGATGCTTCTGATAGCACTCAGTACTCTGAAACTCTCCTAACAAATGCCTTGTGACCTGATCGCTGGTTCCTTTGTAACAGGCAGCTGCTTCAGGTGCAGAAGGTACTTGGATAGTTCAGGATGCTTTTCAAGTCAAGGAAACATAAAAGTGATTGTATGATACAAGGCACTGAAGTCCAGTGCAAAGCCATTTGCATGTTTGTGCTTACCAGGAGTGTACTTGAATTGCACCCAACAGCCATTGCAGGCTTGAGTTTTCTCAGCAGTACTTACAGGTGTGTAGAAGACATAAGAATGGTGCAGAGTGAAAAGATGAATTCTCTTTGAGAGCTCTTACTCCCCTCTGGAGCACAGTTGCTTAGAGCAGCCAGCCTGTGTTTGTGTGGGCACAAGGAGTTGTGCATTACACTAGTGAGACTGGGCTGGGGAAGGTATTGCAGGATGCTTTAGACCAGAGAGGAATTCTGCCTCTGGTCTGCTTCTTTATTTTGTGCTTTGTTTGCTTGGTCTGTGCTGTTTCAGGATGGTGGTTCTGCTTGACTCCTCTTCTTCCGCTGCTAAGCATAAAAGAGAGATATTTTGCTGAGCTTTGAATCTCTGAACAATAACTAAGGCCTGTGCAGAGCTGTCTGTCTTAAAATACGAGGCAAAGCAGCGCAGCCGTGTCAGAGGCTTCAGCATATCATCCCAGGTTCACAATCCTATGGCAAGGGGAGACAGCTGAAATCGTCAGTAATCCCTTGGTGAGCCATCTCGCTTTGAGCTGCTTCTGCAGTATTTAGTAATGCTGATGTTAAGTGTGCAGGATCTCCTGGCTCATCTGTGGCTGATGGGCCTTTCTCAGTACCCAAACCGTGATGTAAATTAAGGTGTCATGTAAAGTAATATGTCCAGGATCTTAAAGTAGTTTTTAACCAGCCTGCTTATTCCAAGAGGTGAACTGAGAGTGTTTGGCAGTGACCTTCTCTTGTCTGCTTCTACTCAACAGTATTGGGAGATGAGGCCTCTTGCACCTTTATTTTCCCTGGGCTGTGTTGCCTGTGCTGGTGGAGTTGAGGTTTCCAGTGAAAATAGCCCTTATTATTGCAGGGTCTTTTTTTAGACAAGCATCCAAGAGGGAATTCCAATGTTGGTGGTGACAGAGCCTTCAAGCAAGTCAGGGTCCAACATACTGAAGAGAAATTTTATTCAGTGTTTTCACATGCTGCAGAGTGGTAGGAGACGTCAGTTTGAAGTGAACTGGATGGAGGTTTGCAGTAAGGAATTGGATGAAGCTTTGTATTTTTTTGGCAAGTAGTGATTTTTTGGCACTGCACTGCTCTCACTGGACAGGGTTTGCTTTTCAAAGAGAGTATCTCACCTTGCAAGGGGTGGTCCCTTTGCCCTGGTGCAGCTGGGTCTGTGTGAGGCTCTGTCACAGCCCCCTGCAGGACTGGGTTTTTCCTCTGAGAGGCTAGTTAGGAACTGACATGGTTAACAGGCCCCTGGGTCTGAGGACACATCCACAGCCTCCTGCTGTGCTGGTAGACTCAGTCTGTCAGGGCAGGGCTGTGTCCTGAGCTTTGTTCGTATTCATGTATGCAGCACTTCGGATTTGATTTGTTTAGTTCCCAGCTGATTTTGGTGCTGAGATAGACATCATGCTCTTTAAAGTAAAATGTGAGATGTTAACGAGAATTTTTTTGATATGGTGAAATATTGCATGGTTGTTTTATTTCCACTGACAAACTTCCTAATAGCATTAGAGAAAGCAACCTTCCATTCTGATCTGTTTCTGAATATCAAGCATTACAACAGCATGTTTCACTGAGCCAAAGAGAAATAAAACTTACATAAATTAGCTGGCTTTCTTAAACTGTGTATCGAATAATTTTTTTTTGCTTGCTAATTGAGGGGTAGAACAGATGGTGCAGGCTTAGTTTAAAGTGACATCCATTAGAGTTACTTAAGCTGATGAATGGTTGTTCACTATAAGCACATATTTGTTCTTTATACCATGTTTATTTTGGTTGAAATTCGGTAGAAGAAATCCTGATTTAAGACATAATTATCATGCATGGTTATGGGTTGATATGATAATTTGTTGAGTGTGTTTTGTTGAGTGTTTAATGCATGGAGGGAAAGGACTTCACCATCTGTGGAAGAAAAAAAGACTTGTAAAGGGTTTCTAAGCAGCTGCTGTTAGCTGCTGAGTTTTGAGCTGCTGGGGGTGCATGGAGATCAGTAATGTATACATTCATCTGCAACTTTCATCCCTCTTTACCATGAAGCTGAAATTACTAATAAAAATGAATTAAATAATTTTGATGCACAAAAGATATGGGAAAGGGACTATGGAGGAAAAGTGATCTTGAGATCTGGACCTGAGGGTAGAGTCCATTCCTTGCATATGCCCATTTTGCAAAAGGTACTGTGGCAGAAGCTGCTGTTGATGACTTCCCTTATGGGGAGAAGAGTTACCTTAGGAAGGGCTAAAGACTCAATTCAGTTTGAACTGCATTTGTGGCATGTGTCCGGTCCTTATTTTTAGGCTTCTGTGCTGGCATGCTCCTAATAGGTAGGTTTTCCTGCCTTAAACTTATGGAAGAGCAGAGTTTTGGCTCCAGGGTATTCAGTTTCCTGTAGGCATTGATGTTATTTCCCAGTCCAGCTGATCAGTTGTTTTTTCTCTGGCTCTAGTAGCTGGTCCTACCTTCCCAACACTTAACTGTGTGTGTGGTAATTTGATTGGATTGTGGTACAGCTCTCACCTCTATGGTATCAGCAGTGTGGGGAGTGCTACAGAGGATGCAGTGCAGAGTAGAAGATTGTAGCAGCTGAAATAGATCAAATTCGGTGCTAGTTTCAGATCTTTGGATTCAGGGCAGGGGAAAAATTACCTGCTCTAGCAAGTCAGCATTTAGAATTTCCATGTGGCTTTTTCTTCATACTTAAAAGGTAATAATGACTGGTGTAGCAGGAAGAATTGTCCTTTTCTGGCTGTGGTAGGAAGAACTCTAGCAGAGCAGTAATACTTTCTTGTTGTTTTTGCACAGTGGATGTGCTACTGGTTGCATAAAACAGAAGTTTGTGAGCCTGAGTGTGCCAAAGAACAGTATCTCTGTTGTTTACCGAGGTATTACCAAATCAAATACAAATAATGAGAACCTACAGGATCCCAAGGGAGCATGCAGAGTGGAGACACAGTGTTGAAATAATTAGGACAGAAGTTTGTTTCCACAGTGGCACATTCAAGGTCTAACCTCTTTTGCAAATGCTTTGGAGCTCAATATCCAAAGCTCATTCATGAAGTGGAAGGGAAAATAACTCCATCCCTGAGAAGAAAGGTAGCTTTTGCAAAGCGAAATATCTTTCTTTTGGGTCACCTGTTTCAGAAATAGTTGAAGCCTGGAGAAGACTCCTCAGGTGTCCCGGAACTGTCTGCAACACACCAGCCTTAGAAACCATAAGGAGATGCTTTAAACCAACCAAGAGTTTGACATTCAGTAAAACCTGTCCAACTGTTTTCATCTCTCTTGTTTTCACCGAAGCAGCCTGAGTCTAATTGCAACACTTAGATAGTGTTTTAATTAAACTACAGTTTGATATCCTGTCTCTTGCTGGCCCATAGTGGATGGTGAGAAATAAATGGAAATACGAGATACAAAATAAGAGTCGCCCGTGCATATCACTCTGGCTTGTTGAGATTTGATTCCCTGGTTTTGTTTGCTGACCAAATTAAGTTCCCATAGGATTTTAGTGCTGGGACTAACAAAAGTTGTCTGGGGCTATTTTTTTTGTTGTTTGCTGCTGTTTTTATTTTGTTTTTTGAATTGTTATGTGCATGTGGTTTTGGTTTTGTTGGGGATTTTTTGGTGTGTGTTTTTTTGGGGGTGGTGTTTTTTGGTGTATGTTTGGGTGTTTTTATTACATTTTTGTTTTGTTAGATATGTTTTCTCTTGGATGTTTGGTAGAGTGACTGCCTCAGCATTGGCAAGGCTAAGAGGCTCTCATTTGGGACTGTGAGTCTGGGTCAACACAGAACAGACTGAACCATTGTGGTTACTAAATTGAGAGGATAAAGCTATTCCTTTAATGCTGGTGTAGTGTTTCATTTGCAGCACTTCAGTGCTTGTCACCAGGGTTTATTAAAGGTCTAACAGAGTTAGCCAGCTCTCAGAAAACCTTGGTGTGTATTGCTTCACTGCAGGCTAAGGGTCACAGCTGATGACTTGGTGGAAAAGGCAGATTATTGGGGATTTATTTTCATGGGATAAGGGTGCACTAATGCTATTGTAGAGTGCCTTATTGTGCCCTTCTGTGGCATGTGTTGTACAGTTCTAGTTGCCTGTCTGCAAGGAAGGAATTCAAGCTGGAACAGGTGCAGGGAAGGGCTAGTGGGGTGTTTAGGGTGTTGGAGAGCCTGCCTAACCAGAGGAAACTGAGAGGTTTGGCCTGTTTAGTTTACAGTATGAAGGCTGGCAGGGAATATGATTGCTGTCTATAAATACATCAGAGGGGTGATCGTCAGGGAGGGGAAAGAACTCTTAGATTTAAAGGGCAAGGTTAGCACAAGAACGAATGGGTATAAACTGGCTGTGAGTAAATTTAGGCTGCATGTCAGATGAAAGTTGCCTGCAGAAAGAACTGGGAAAAAAATGGAAAAAAATTGGAGAACTCCTGGAAATGAATAGATAAGGACAAGACATTTGGTTTTAGGATAGATCTTGTGATGATTTTGAATCGTTTATGTACAGTGTAGAGTAACAGGATTATGCACAGTGATAGGGCAATTTTGTTTTAGTCCTCTGTATGGTAGAACAGATACGATACTGTGTCTTAAACTGCCTTAGCACTTTAAATAAAATATTTTAAACAGTGTACTGGTTTTGGTCTTCAGAAATCCCAAAGTGACTTACAGAGACTGTTCATATAGTGCTCTGGAGTAAAATTAGCAGTCATTTATATGCATGTGGGACCCATCTCCCTTCATGTTTAGTAGGTAGCAGGGTGAGTAGGAGTGAATCCTCACTTTCCCTGACGTGACCTGAATGGAAGGTTAGTGTCAGTGCTGGATTTACCGGCGCTTTGCTTTTTTTTTGCTAGTCTCTAAATTGTTCAGTGGAGTTTTGTTGTCCTCTTGATGCTGAAAGAAATATTCACAAGCCCCCAGATTCCTCCCACCAGCACCAACCTATGTTGCTTCTCCATTGAAAGTATGCACATTCTTCCATGTCTTCTTTGTGGATGTTCCTTGAAGTTGTGTTAAAAACACACTCACCCTTTGAACTTCCACATGAAAAAATTGTCTACTGAAAGTCCCACTGTCAGTGGGCTCTAGTGGCCTCTGACTTGGTCTAATTTTGATTAAGTCATTTTGTAAGCAGCGAAGTTGTATGAAGCCTCATTTCCTTTGCCTTTTTCTTTGTAGATCTCATGCTTTGGTTTTCCTCACAGTGAGGTCTGTGTTTCGGTGGAATCTCTTTTGGTTACTGTATTTGTAAGTGCATATAATCTTTGGTATCTCTATTTTCCCTACCGTATTAGGTTGAAGTTTGCTAAAATTTGCTAAAGAATTCAGAAGTTGGGGAGAAAAAAGAATAGATGAATGTTATATCAACAATTTAATGATCTCTTCCTTAAAAACAGAACCGAAAAATACTTGATAATGCTCTTTTAAACATTCCAGTGTTCTCTTAGCATTAAGTGCATGTATGGGGTTTTTTTTTGGAAGACCAGCCCATGGGACTAGGTAGTCTGCTGTAGGGTTACCTTTGTGTTTCAGGTACACATTTCTGGCTCTGGCAGCCCTCCTTTTTCAGCAGGTGCATTTTGGAACAGAAAGGTAGCATTAGCTGTATGGCAGTTGGATCAGCCCTTTGGATCACAGGGTAATTCAGGTTGCAAAGGGCCTTTGGACTCACGATCTAGTTTCATCCACCATATTACTGTATACTTTCAAGGCCCTAAAACTTGTTTTTTACTTGTTTTTTAGCAGAATTTTTTAGCTGGTAAGTACTAAGTGTCCCAGTGTCAGAGGTGCATACATACATTGGCTCCTGTGTGCATGTTTTTGGGATGCCAGTGATGCCAGCAGTTTTGTGTGGTGATTCTGAGTCACCCAGGGTACCAGTAACAGCTTATCTGAGGCTGAGCACAGTCAGCTTGCCTTGCTCAGAGCTGATGGCTGGAACTGTGCTTTGTGTGAGTCTGTAAGAAGCTCCCTCATGTAACTGTATCCCATGTGTATGTCTGTGGCCATATCATTAAATGCAGGAGGGAACACAGTGGAGACGTGTAGTCTCTGAATTTCTCCAAATGAATGTTGCCTCCCACAAATCATTCATTACTTTCTTTCTAGATGAGCTCTCTATTTTTTTAACTAGGCAAAACTTACTGAGTTCTTCATTTGTGCTAAACATGGAACTTTAAAACAAAGCAACATTTGAGTATTCAAGAATCGGAGCAAAGACAGTTATTAGACTGTGGAGAGCCTGATATTTTTTTATAGTGTGACCGGGATTTTGGCCAGAGGAACAAATGTGTAGGAGTGAATCTGCATTAAGTGTGAGAAAATTGTTGTGGCTACTAATGCTTTTTCATCTCCAAAGGTAACCTACTGGAGAGAAGTTTGTGGAAGTGATGAAAAATTGCACAGCAGAGCCCCATTCTGACATAGAACCACAGAATGGCTTGGGTAAGAAGGGACCTTAAACATGGTCTGTTCTAGCCCCACTGCCCCTGGATGGGACGCCTTCCAGTAGACCAGGGTGCTCAAAACCTCATCCAGCCTGGCCATGCCTTTCATGTAGCACCTTTGCTCCTACAAGCAGGACGTGCACACAAGAACAAAGGCTGGCAAGATTTCTTTGGGGTGTGGAAGCATTGTGAGGTGAACTGTGGTGGTACCACCTTGCCAGTGTTAAGAGTGTGCCTGTCAGCCCATAGTTGAGAACCTGGTAATAGCAAATGGGAAACCTAAAGTTGCTTCAATTCAGTGTGTTATGAAATTACATTGTCTGAGTAGTATCTGCATTTACTGTGAAATGTGTATTAGGAATCAGCTCTTTGTGCTAATTTTCTTTTTGTCTGTTAGAATTATACTCCACTAAAAGACAGTGAGTTTACCTTGTGTTGCCATGACTCTCCATTTGACTAATATCAAGTGACATAGTTGTGTTGGGTCTAATTGGAAATCCTGCAGCAAATGGAGGCATCAGCTCTTGTGCAGTGACATGGAACAAATGTCTGCTTTTAACAGTTTGGGAGGGCTTCGTGTCTCACTGTTGGGAGCTTAAATAAAGGGTCGCTGCTCGTTCAGTGTGGTACAGAGCTGGACCTTACAGGCTTTTACTGATGTACACCCATCACCAGAGCTGTCTGATGTAGCCAGACCTGTTAATACTCCAATTTATGTAGTAGGTCTGTAAATATAGACAACTTTAGCTTTCACATTGAAATAAAAAATGCATCTGAGTTTTGGAGGGAATTCTGTTTGCTCGTAGCTGATGGAGTCCATCCTGATGTACCAAATTGTTTAACCCAGTACTCCTCAATAAACTGTGTTTGTGTGTGCTCTCATCTGTTTGGAGTGCTGTAGACAGAATGATCCTTGTGCAAATACTGAAGTACACTCCTATTTTTGTAAATTAACCCCTTGGAGAAGGCAGCTGTGTACCTTGATGAACTCTGAGATGCTCAGAGGGGCACTGCAGTGTATCCTGAGGCAGGAAGGGTGCCATGGCTGTGCTGCTGTTGTGTGCATGGCTGAACTGCTTGACCTCCAAAAGGAATTTCTCACACAATGATTGCATGTGGTATGGAAAACTGAAACTGCACACAGCTTTTAGGAGGTACATGCTATTACAGATTGGAATATTTTGTCTGTCTGGCTAGAGGTTTTCTTCCAGGCCTGTATGGGTGGCTTTCCTGGTTTTCCTGTCTGCCTCTTCTACTTTCATTCCCTTTAGGGCTTTGGGAAGTCGTAACCTCCATAATGTTGCTGGAATGTGGATAAGTAATGTGAGTAGGTCTGTTTGTAGGACTACCAGCTTCAATCTCCATCAAGATCTGAACTTTCTTGTTGCCTTCAAAGAGCTCTGCTTCTTTGTTCATGTTGGTCAGGTCCCATTCTCTCCTTGCACTTTCATCTGTTTCCTTCTAGAATTTCCTGTTCTATAAGCCTGCTAAAAGTTAATGAGGTGGTTTCCTAAGCAAGAGGGCATGTTTGGAGAAAAGTGTTGTGAAAAGTTGCACCTAGAGGTGGTGTGATGGGAAGTGGTACTGCAGACGGATGGGGAGGCAGGAGCTGACATCTTGGACCAAATGACAGTGCTTTGAAGGTGGAGATCTGAAACTTCAATTTGCAGAACTGCTAGAGAGTGGTGTGAAAAGAAGGGTCATCCATGAGAAAAGGAATCTGTAAGATAATTCCCTTACAGGAGCAGTGATACAAGTGGGGCATGTATTTGGGAAAGGTGGGAGGTAGAGGCTATGTAATAGCAGAAAGGTGAGCTGCTGAGAACCATGCGAGAACTCCAGGCTGTTTAATGCAGATGAGATGGGCTGGATTTTAGGTCTGCATGAAATACTGCAAGTTTAGAGACTTAATAAACTCGAAAAGTATCTTTAAGGTTTCTGTCAGGGAGAGATCTTAATTGAGTACTAGGTACTAACATGGTCTTTTCTGAGCTGTTGATCCTTCATTGTGCTATCACTGAGGTGTCTGGGGCTGATGCTAGTTGATGGCTCTGTGATAGGCATTTCTGAGTTTTCTGGTGGCCATTTTCAGGAGGAAGTAGTGCATGAGAGTTGTAGCAGTGTGCTGAAGCTGGACAAACACTTAGGAGTGAGAGTTAGTGATTTTTCTAGGTGGTAGCTCTGTTACAAAACTAAGTCGTGTGAAAGCTAGTGTGAGAGTGGCTTGCTGGCTTTTTGCTCTGTGGAAAGCAGGTTTCTCATGATGTAGTAGTGAAGTTGTCTAGGTCATGTGGGTCCCATGGACTCCCCAGTTCTTTCAGCTAATGTAAAGGAGGGAAATAAGGTGAAGTTGATTTAGACAGGAGAGCCAGGATGAATTGCTGGAATATGTACTTCTTACTCTGTGTGGGTACTCCAGACTTCCATATGGTGCTTTCTGTGTTTTAACTAGAATCTATATTTATCACAATTGTTTTGCAGGAGTGTGTTTTATGATGATTCCAAGATCACTGGTCAAACACCAATATAAGTCTATTGGCACAAAGGGTGGCTTCGGTGGTCCTGCTGTTTTCATGTTCCCAGTCAAAGGGGCTCATTTGGTGCAGCTACCGCCCTCAAACACTGCTGAGCAAAGGCTGTGCTTTGGATGGGTGAGACACAGAGTGAGAAAGAATGGGGAGCTATGCAAGTGTCCGAAGAACCAGTTGTTGTACAGACAGGTTAAGTTCAAAGGGCTTGGATAAAGCCCTCTGGGGAATCTAAAGGTGTTCGTGAGCCAGGAGCTTGGAGGAGAAAGGAGCTGCTGGTCTGAGAAAAGATGGAGCTGTGGGGAAAGATGAGTGTGGGATAGACTCTGCTATCCTTGTGGGAAGATGCTTAGTGGTGACTCTCATGTGGCAGTCTGAGAGGAAGAGAGCAGGAGGAAAGATTCTGGTGTGTCTTTTTAAACTGGAGTAAGGGAAGCACAGGCAAAGAGAAGAGGCCAAAGGCAGTTGTTCATCAGGGCGGGACTTGAGCCAGGAAAAACTTCTGGGACCTCAAGAAGATGCCCTGAGCCTGTTTATCTTCCTTCTGTTTACTTCATGGCTATCACCATTGAAGTCTGGCATCTTCAAACTGGAAGGATGGAAATGAAATGTATTACTGGGGGATTGTTTTCCAGGGATCAGAGGGGCACTTGTGATAAATGTGAGCAGCAGTCCCGGTAAGTGAATATGTGCTAGAAAATGGCTCTACAGCCAAACTTGGCTGAAGAACAATTAAAACAAAAATTCTCTAAAACCTGCCTTTTTCAGTCAGGAAAGGTGTGGTAGGGTTGGGACAATGGGAAGTCTGGAACTTAATTAAGAGGCAGATCCTGCTGCCAGTAAAGTTGGAGAAACTCAAATTGACCCCAGCTGCTGCAATGTGCCATTTGCAGGCTTTCCGGAGATGGGACATAATTTTGGATAAACACCATGTCTAATGTGGGGAAGATCTGTCTGTTTATTTTTAGTTTTAGCTCTTCAAATGCTGTTAATAACATGCCTGTGTTACCTGTGTGCATGTTAATAAGGATTAATTTACGTTTGAATTTTGTTTCTTATGGAGATTTTTTTCTGGGAGACATTCCTTTGAGGCTTACCTTTTAACAATGGGTAATTGCGGGGGTAACTAGTCTTGTTTAGTCTTTTGTTACAGAAGTCAGAGTTTGTGATTGAAATTTATGATTTTCCACTCCCACTATTTGAAGCTTTCGAATCTATATTTCCATGTGATAGTTTCAGTGATTTTAAAGTAACAACACATTGTTAGCTCTTTTTATAGTCAATTATATGTGAATTTATATCACAAATTTTGGCTTCTGTGCTAGTTACTTTGGTATTGTGTGAATATGGCATCTCCTATTTTGTGTAAAACTTACACAGTAGAAGATGAGGGGAGGAAAATCTTGGGCTATTACAGAATTTTGTACTGCCCTAGGAATGTATATGGGAACAACCCCAGCCGTCTCTGCTTCTTTGCACTCTGGGAGGAGTACACCAGTTTTGAAGCTGTGAGCTCTCAGCCACGTGGAACTTGGTTTATTGTTTAGGGAGCTATAAAAGATAACTTGAAGGAGGTGAGGCTGTTGTCTGTGGGCTTCCATTTGCTCTGTAGGGATCCACATCCTTATTAGAAAGTATGTAGATCACTGTATGTTTCAGAAGGCTGAAAACTATTGCTTGTGAATTGGGGGTGGGAAGTCCTTTTTTGGCAGATGATAAAAATGCTTATGTCTTTCTGCATTTTACTGTGGTGTATGCAATGTCTGTATCTATAACAAAAAATAAAATGTTGGTCAGAATTCTTAGTGCTGATTTTCTTCCTTTATTTGATTTGGAGATCTTAAATCACCGAATGCTGTTTCAGGCAAATACTTTATTCATAGAAAATAAATGGTTTCAGTGCAGAAGGGACTGCTTGGGGTTTCATGGACTGTATTATATGGGATATCAGATTAACTGATCTAATGAGGCCCTTTTGCCTCTAAAAATGTGTTACTGGTGC
This sequence comes from Rhabdornis inornatus, assembly GCA_013397075.1. Lineage (NCBI taxonomy): Eukaryota > Metazoa > Chordata > Aves > Passeriformes > Rhabdornithidae > Rhabdornis > Rhabdornis inornatus. The sequence continues at coordinate 211,082 of VWZS01008949.1, read as the reverse complement.
AAATAACGTAGGATAAAGAGATCATACTTTTTGCTGCCTGTATTTTTTTAAATAATGTAGCTTGATGCTAGACAGATATTGCTGTTTTCAATCATTCTTTTCTTCTCTTGTTCTTGCTGTTTCCTTAGCATTTCCTAGATGAGTGGTGTGAGGTTCCCTCTGCTTCCAGACAATGTTTATTTTGACATCCTGAAATCTGCTCTTGGTTGTTCTGGGGGAAATATGGAATCTCGTTTGACTTGAATAGAATCATTCTAGGTATAAGCATCTGAGGATGGCAGCTGACTAACCAACATTACAAGCTGGATTGCGATTTGGAATTAAGGTTTCAGTCATGAGAGCTGTCCTTGTCCAGAACATTGGTTGCTTGGATTCATGCTGGGTGGATCAGTTGAGGGTTGTGTCATTGTGTTGAAAGGGTTACTGTTCTGTAGAAAACAGAAGAGCTGTGAGATATTTGGAAAAGCTGATCAGCAGATATCTGGTTGTCCTGGGACCTGTGGTAGCATCCACATTCTTGCAAGAACTTGATGCATCGTCCTCTTCTGAGGCTTGAGGCTTGGCAGGGAGGGAGATAAGGATTGAACCCACATAGAGCTGAAAGAGGTTCTTTGCCACAACCATTCTCTTTCTCACTGACAGATTTGGTGTTTGTGGATGACATGCTTAACCTGCGTATGGATATTGTTTTCATCTTTGTGCCTGTTTTGAATCTCTGCTGTTCAGTGCTCATTTTTGGAACAGTTGCATACCTATGAGATGAATCTTGTTTTTTCCTTTTATCTAGCATCAAAAGATTAAAAGGAAACTTGAAAAGAAGCATACGTGCCTTTATTTGACTTGCACAGCTAATTTTCTCCTTAATGCTGTGAGCTTCAACTTGCTGCTGAGAGCAAGTTTGTGCACATGCACCAGGAGTCTGTAAGGGGGGAGTCTCAGGGAGATGAATGTTCAGTTCCTGGGGAGCTGTATATTCCCTGTTTCCTTATGCTCTTTTGTTAGTGGTGAGCAATAGGTGATGTGTCTGCACTATGGACAGTTGAGCCTCATGTCAGTCTTTGTCATTTTCTAGGCCTGGTGGGTCTCAGGCTGTGGTGGTGGCCCATGCTTTGTGTAGTGCCATCTTTCAGCGGGGGCTGTGTTTGTCCAGAGTATTTAGGTTGGAGCATGGACTCCTTCAATAGAGATAATGCAATTTGATGCCTGATGTCTAAAGCTGTCACTAGAACTAATCTGTATAAAACTTCCTGAAAGTCTTGCTTGTTATGAGGAACCTCCCTCCTTCTTCCCTGATCTTGCAAGATCTGATTTAGAAATATTTAGTGCATGTTTTTTGCTACATATACTGTAAATAGTTGGTGTGGAGGTTCACTGCTCTTCTGATTGGCGTAGTTAATGATATACATATCCTGCAAGTCTTTGATGCTGGATCAAAAGAAAATAAAATTATTTTGGAAGAATGAGATTAATATAAATTTTTAAATTCTGTGGTGCATTTAATCTGAAAGTATCTGGAATTACTTTTCAGACCAACAAAATGGCTAAATCCATCATTAAAGCCTCCTGCTCCTACCTGCCTGAACAATAGACATGGCATAAATGTGTTGCTTTGTGTTAAAGGAATTTGACTGGTTTAAGTATTGATGCTATGTTCTTAGTCACCAGACATTAAGGAAGAGATTGTATTTGGTTCCTAGTTCACAGATAAAATAATGAGGCAGTACTACAGGGAAAATTTGGCAATGGGCTTGCAGTGTACCCTGCCTCCCTTCTGCGCACTGAATGGGAAGGTAACTGCTCTGAAGATTTAAGTGTATTTACTGCAGCATTGGTAGAGGCGTGTGGAGCTGTTCCCCCTCTCCTGATTGCTGCACCAGCAGGTTCATTAGGTAGCTTGGCTGTGGGGGCACATTGGTGCTCTGCCCACCACAGCTCTGGCAGTCTGAGGCTTTTGCTTACCAGGCTGTTCTGGAGCTTCCTTGGCCTTCTCTGGTGTGAATGAGCACAGAACCTGGTGTGCAGTACTGTCACAGGGGGAGGTACAGAACCATGTTAGGAATATGCTTGTACCAGGCATGGTGTGAGGGAGACCTCCTCTGACTACATGACTGAAATAGGCTGGCAGGCAAGGTGACTCCATAATGAAGAGGAAATCCCTGGATATTTTTCACGCTCTTAATTTTCTGCCTTATGTTTCTATGAAGCTGCAAGCCACTCCCCAAAGTATGGAGGCTGCTCCACAAATTCCTGTTGAGAAGTATTCCTCACTGTGTGGAAGAGTTTAGGTGAGTTGCTTGCCAGCCTTGGCCCCTTCTGTGTAAAACATGATTAAACTTCTGTAGGTGGGTTTTGTGTGTGTCAGAAGAGTACAATTACAAGTTAAAGACCATCTTGTCTGGGTTGCTGAACTGAGTGGGAACTGGGTTTCTGCTGGTGTAAAGGTTTGTTGTGAAAGCAAGTGCCCTTGCAGGGATTAGCTCCAGGGGAAAAGGTGTTTTCTCTTGCTGCTTTATGCAGGTGTTCTAGCTAATGCCACCTGCAGGTGCTTCTTGTCCCAGATTAATGATGCTTTGTTCCCCCAGGTCTCAAGAAGATTGTTTAAAGGAGAGAGAAGTGTATTGACAGGATTCAGTTGCTGAGTCTGTTCTGTTTGCCCAGTTCCTCAAACCACTACAGTGAATTCACTTGGGAGACATGGGAAGGCTCAGTTGCTGCTGAGCTGGCAGCTCTAGCAGCCAGTAATTGCAATTGTGCCTCCAGTGTTTTGGGCTCTTGGGAAATGACTGGAGGGCTGAACCTTGCCATTCTCCCCTTCCCAAGCATATTATGTAGTCTAGGTTTGAAAGAAGAAAACCCCTCTTGTGGGTCCTTGTCAGCCAACCTCTATGCTCCCAGTCTGACCAGTGAAGGAGCTGTGTGGATTTTGTTTGGTGTCAATAAGAGGAGGGTGATAGTGAAGAATGATTAATAATGAAGAGGCTGCTATTGACTCAGCTTGCAGCAAACCCTTCTCCCTCCACTGGGTACTGAGAAAGGTGGTGATAAAAGCCAAGTTTGCAAACCACAGGTCTGCAATCACAACCAAGCTCTCCTGTGTAGGGAGTCTGAATAGCAGTCCAGTGTATTTGCAGGTGGCTCATGAGATGACACTTTAGATAGCTTGCAGACACCAGCAGAGTTTTTTGGTTGTTTCTGTCCTGCTTGCAAGTGTTTGCAGTCAGCAAGGAGATGCATTCCCTGCCTGTAGAAGGTCGTGCTCTCCTTAATGGCTGCAGGAGAGGACATACTTGCAGCAGCAGTGCAGAGTGCCCCGCTCGGAAGTTGGTTGCCCATTTTGTTCATCTGTGTTCAGGTGAAAGCTCTGAGAAAATTTGTTGAAGGATTTCAGAAGCTGAATACAAACTTTTAGGAAACCCTAACTGTAAGCTAGGCCATATTTTCCCTGTGGTTTTAGGATGAAGAGGCATTGCAATAATATGATATGAGTTCTACACATTAATGTGTAAGATTAGCCTGTAGTAGCTAATGTGTTTTGGTGGTCTCTGCCTTTATGGTATTCAGGCTACCCACAGAAGAAAAAACATCTCCTCTCACAGCTGGAGTCAGTGGAGGGGCAGGGCTTGTGCTTCATGCAGGAACTGTGCTGTTGCAGACTTGGATTCAGTATACAATGTCCAAACTTTAAAGTCTTCCCTTCTTCCTGAGTCTCTTATCTGTTCTTTAGGGAAAATGTGCTTATTAAATGGAGGATACTGGCCCATTGTAGTGATTTGAAGATGGGGGTGGTGTCGAGACATCTGAGGTTGGGGAAGGATGTCTAACTTAACATCAGGTTGTTTCTTGCCCCTTCCAGAGCCAACAGCTAAAGAAGATGTGGTGGTTTTTAACTATATGGTGGTAAGACAATTCCCATGTGGTCTGGGAAATGGTGCAAATTTCTTTTTTGACACAGTTTCATGCAATTTAGTTTAAACTTCTCCCTAATAAGTAAAATGCTGCAAGCCTGAAGTAAATTTTCTATTGCTTTGAGTTGCCTGGAGACTTTTTACAAGGTTTAACTCAGTGTGGCATAAATGAGTTCAATTTAATTAGAAGAGGCTGGCCTGTGTGTTATTCTGGCTTTGGTAGCAGGTCTTGCAAAGCAGCACAACTGAGTCATACTAATATGGAACCCAAGACAGAGCATGCTGAATATGCTAAGGTTGTTTCCTTTTCATGCGGAGTCCAGCATGTGTATTTTGTGAAGTTAGGTGTATGGGTGGTTAGAAAGTTGTTCTAAAGTGCCAAAAGCTTGTTAAGACCTATTGATTGCTGTTGAATTACGAATGTCACAACTATGAGGAGTTTTACTGCATGTTGGAGCAGCTCAGCATGATAGAATCCAAATGTCTCTTTGCATCTTACTTGCAGTGAGGAGAAAGTTTTCATATTCTCTGACTGAGCCCTTCTCTAATACATTATTCCAAGCAATTTCATGATGTACATGCCCCATATTTCTCAAAGCTTGGCTCAAAGTAAGTTTTGTCAAAAAGAAAATTGTATTTCTGTGTGTGTTTAAGTTGGCGTCATTGGTGCACAGTTTGCTAAGGATACTGCTGGGAAAGAAAGGATGGATATAGTTTGAGTTTCAGACATAGGAGAGGGAGCCTAAGGTTCAGTGTAGCCTTTATTTACTTCATGATTTTACATTAATCTTGATTTAAGCCAGTATTGGAGAGTTTTATTAACCAGGGTGTCAGCCTTACCCTGGGGAGTAACTTCTATTAGCCAGTTACTAAATAATTAGCCATTATTTATTAGTGTAGTGCATTTCTACAGAGGATTGCTAATAAGTCTATCACTCTGCCTTTTGTTGTTCATAAAGGATGCTTACTAACTAATAACTCACATTTCTGATAATGTGTTTCTAATGGCAAGGAGGGAATTTGGAGGCTTTGTAGGTATTGTAATATTGGGGACTTCAGGAAATAGTCAAATCCAGTTTATTGTTCACAGAAGACAAATGAACGTACCCAGATGTCTTCTGTCAGATATTTATCCAACCTATGCTTAAAATACATCCTTTGAAGATTTCACAGTCTCCCGAATTAGTCTGCTCCAGTGCCCCTCTGCTCTCCATGTTTAATTTTCTTTCTAGCTAATCTAAGAGGATTTCTCCTCATGGAAAAAGATGATCACCACCTTCATTCAAGTCCATGCTAGCAAAATCTCTTCAATGTGGTTTTCACTACAATTGTTAATGTGTGCCAAATGAGGCCGATGGTTTGTGCCTTGTTCTGCAGTGTGTTGGCAGAGCTTTGTCTGTTCTGCTGTATCTGGTGGGATTTTGGGAGGAGGGTACACCACTCTTTTCATCCCAGAAAGGTGCTAAATAATTGAAGGGTAGAGAAGAACAGAACTTCTCTGCCTTTAGGTAGGTGTGCTCAAACAAAGGCACAGGCCTTGCTTACACCTTCTTTTCACTGAGGGGTCATGTGCCCTTGGAAGTCTAACATCTTCATTATTTAATGAAGATCTGAAGGAATCATTAGCCATTTTATGGTAGCTGCTCTGGTTTCCAGCTCCAGTTCTGTAGCAGTGTCGTTAACAAAGAGCTGGGGGGAGATGTGGGATGAAGCTTTAAAGGAATTGTCGTGGGCAGAGGTAGTTTTTGTAATCTCTAGAAAGGCACAGCATGTGGCAGGGAAAAGAGCGTGCTGGCAGATGGGGTGAGTGCAGCTACAGTCATACCAAGGAGACACTGTTGTGAGGCTTTCATGCTGTGGCAGACAAGTGGGTCACAATGTTGATATGTCACTCAAACTGGGAACTTCAGCTGTGATCAAAAATGTTATATGAATTTAGGGCATTTCTGGGAAGGAGACCTGTAGAAGAGGTAGTATTGATCTTCATGCATGGAGAATTTTTCCCTTGGAGACAGAGGGTTCAAGTCAATCTCCTCTGGATGAACTTGCATGTACAGCCTGAAAAGCAACAACGGAGAAGAGAAATGGTATTGGAGGCTGCAGCAGAAATGTCCTGTACAAGTCAGCTGGGCTATAGTTTTCCTTGGTAGTCACTGTGCTTACAGGGTGTCTTACAGTCATCTGATGTACATGGCAGAAGTGATGGGTGGTGTTAATGGTGCTTTGGGTTGTGACTGTCTAATGCTCGCTGTCCATTCCTTGGTGGAGCTCCCTTTTTGGTATTTATGGTTAGCTTTGCAGCCTGAGGAAGAGTGTGCCTTTTACATGCACTGCAGTGTGCTGCAGTAGAGAGGGCTTGCAGGAAGCAAGCAATGGCTCTCAGGCTTGCCTCAGAACAAGTTCTTGAGCTGCAATCATGTAAGCAGAAAACGGGTTTGACTTGTGCTGCTCTTCTCTAAGTTGGTGAGGAGGGAGAGCTGTGTCTGTCGGCTCCCTGCTGAGCATGGCTGGTGTTGGGCTTGCTCTTTGCTCGGTGTGGCTGTGAGGCAGCTGTGGCCAGACCCACATCACCTCACTGGGGTAAGAGGCCATGACCAAAGGCTTTGGAGAGCAGACTTGGGAGACCCATCCTACCTCTGCTACAACAACTCTTTCGTGGTGCTCAGAGTCAACCGGGAGTGCACCAGTTCCTTCCTGTAAAGTCAGAATTTCTTCACGTTCTTGCAGAGACAGTAGGCTGGAAGGGTGCTGTTTGCCTGCATGCTGCTTTGTACAGGTGAAAGGAACAATAAAACCAGTGCTGGTGTTGATTGGTGTTATATGCCTTCTCAAACCCTCCTAAGGAGGGATTTGGGATTGCTTTCCATGGGTGTTTTTCCTGGCATCTTGTATTTCTTGTTGGAGAGAAGTGATGAAAGGGAGGTGTTAATGCTGCCCTATCTTGACTCCTAGTCCTAATTATCTAGTGATCAAGAAGAACTTTATGGAAAAATAATGTAACTGCATTAACCTGTCTTGCAAAATAAAGTTTTCACTATCTTGGATTATTTAATGAGTCACTTAAAGAAACCATCAAAGCCCATGTAAGGTCAGCACATAATTGGGCAACTCTTTAAAGAGCATGTGATCTCCCTAGTAGACTGAAGTAGTTAAAAATCAGTTTCTGGAATTGTTTTTTCCCTACTTAATATAATTTAGGTGACTCTGAATTAAGTCATCAAAAGGAGAGAAATTTGCAGTGATGGGTGATTTCCCTGTCCTGTTTCTGGAGAGAATGTGAATGCAGCTGGCTCAGGGTTCTGGTTTTGTTCTAGTCTGATGGATCAGAATCTGGCCTGTAGCAGCTAATCCAAATTCCTTTCTTTTGGTTGATGAAAATGTCAAGATACAGCAGAAAACTACTCTAGGGCCTGCATATCTCTTGAAGTTTCTTTTTTAAAGAAGGAGTTAATAATCTGTGCTTTGTTTCCGTGCTGCTTTGTGGTTGTGGCATCTTCTTTGATGTATGAATTCAGAGACAAGGAACAAAATGTATCTATGCACACTCAAATTCCCAGTCCTTTGAAAGATGGAGGAGAAATCTCTTTAAATGGTGATGTGAGTATATGACTAGGTCTGCATGGATTTTTTTTTTCCTGCATCTATAGACCTTAGGCTGAACTACATTTGTTACTGGACTGCATGCTGGCACAGTCCCAACACTGCAGGCAGATGTGTTTGAAGAAGCCAAATACTTCTTCTTTCCAACATACAGTACTGCCAGACTTCAGTGTGACAAGTTTATGATAGTAATGCTCTGTAATTCCAGATGAAGATATGAAAACTCATGAAAAACACTACTTTGTATTTCCTGTCTTGCTATGGTAGAGGAAAGTGCTATTAACCTACAGGAGGAAAAGGATGAAGGGCAAGAAGAGGCATTACTGTAGCTGCATCTGCTTCTGAATCAGTTTGTGGTGTTGATTTTGTGGAAGATTTAGCAACTTACCTGCTTGACTTCTCTTACAATGTCCGCTCTTAAGAAAAAGCAGCCGCTTGATCTCTAACCCATACTACAAGCAGTGTTATCTGGAAAGCATATTATGTTTCTTTGTGTTGTCCTTGGGCACTGTCATATTTTAAATCCTCTAAATTATGTTTTCTAGCCTGACATAGTTACTATCTGTGAAACTCAATCTTCTATTCAGCCTCTGTGCCATAGACTGCAAGAGACTTGCCAGCAGCAATCCCTCCTCCTTCCTGAATCACACTGTCACTGGCACACTGATGGAGATACAGTAATTGAAGCCTATCCCTGTGTGACTTTGAAGTTTTTACTTTTGTCAGATGATGTCAAGTTAAAAACTCCTAGATAAATGAACCAAAGCCCAATTCCATTTCTTTGCTGAAAAGAATGTATCAATTCCTGCTATGACTGGCAATATTTTACCTTGATGTGTGTGTGTATCTTGCTTCCTGATCCGTGTTGCAGATCCTTTATTAACTGAGTTAAACGCTGTCGAAGTCCTAGATTGTCATGGGTCAGATCATGTAGCTGGAGTCTTTGGGGGCTACAAATTGTCACCTGGCTTATACTACTGTACATAGAGCAGGATTAAAAAATAAAATAAGTTTTTCTGTTTCACAGTCTGTCAGCAGGGCCTTACAGGTGGTGATACAGAAGCTCATTAAACCTGTTTTTGGATTGACAGGGCTGCTTCTAACTAGAATATAGACAACTATTGCAGGTTTTAATGAACAGGTGAAATTAGTAACAGCTGAAGACCTGTATGTTAAGAATCAAGTAAAACAAAACACTCTAGGACTGTGGCCTGACTGATCTAATATGAGCATTGTGGTGGAGATGGTGTTGAACTAATTGGCCTTTGGCAACAACTTCTCACCTGAATTTATTGGTGGCCCATTCTATGCAAAAAGCAAAGAGTCGTTGTTTCATTTAACTCAGTTTGGAATATGCCATAAGGCTTACTGGGATGGGAAGAAGCAGTCTGGCATCCTTTTCATGTCAGGTTAACAATGGCACACTGTCACATCCAGCATTCTGTCTGTCTTGAATTCACAAGATATCAGGTTTTGGAGTTCTAAGAGTGACCATGCTTTGCCTCTGTGTGAAAGCTGTTGCTTTATTTAAAACGAAAAATAGAAGTAATGGGACATTTCAGTTTGGAATAGGTGTCTCAAAGGAAATAAACCACTTTTGAAGTTATAGGAGCAGGAAGGCTTACCTAACTTTCAACCTGTATGAATAAAAAGAGTTGAGATGGTATAGAATGAGAAGTTTTCAAAGGTATGGAGGGCGCATTTTTAGAGGTATAGTTCTCTCTGGGTGATGCATATTTAAGTTAGAGCTGGCATCTAATTTGTGTTTTAGAAATTTCCACCAAACTCCCCTTAAAATCTCTTGGAGACAAAAATAAGTAAATCCACCTTTGAATGTATGTGTGATGACCACAGGAGACAGCTGAATCTCAAGTAGTCTGTTCCTTGGCAAAGTGCAATTATTTCTGTGTTTCTTCCATAAAACCTTATGTTTTATGGAAACATCTAGAAAATTGTTGTTCCCTTTCTTCTCTGAGGTGGAGTGTGACTCAAATTCTGCAGGTTGCGTTTATTCTTCTTCAAAATTCCTTTTCAGTGTTGCTGCAAGGTTTTGTGGTGTTGGGGCACAAAATCTCCTTTCTGCCCCTGAAACATGGCACAGTACCTCTTACTGAGTTACAGTAAATTAAGTTTCTGCATTTTATAAAGATATGCTGTGCTATTAACTGCTTGCATGAATATATAGTATATCCTGTTCAACAGAGAACAAGAAGGCTGATCTTGTTAGCAAGTGTCCAGTGAGAACAAACCTCTGAGAAAATAACAGAATTACAAAACAAGGCATCAGCATTCGGAAATCGTTTTAAGAGGTTATTTAGACATTTGATTCAGCTTAGCCATTGTTACGTTGAAAATAATCATAAAAGTTGTGAAGGAGAAAAATGTAGTAAAAGCATTGTGAAAGGTGAGCAGAGCCTGTACAGGAGGTACCTGCTTGGTCTGGCTGAGCTCCCCCGGGGTGTCAGCTTTTTGTGTACCTGTGTTGAACCCTGAGTGGCTGCTTTTGTTACACTTACAGCTTCTGTTCTTTTGATCTATTTCAGTTCTAAAGAGTTGCGTTTAAGGTAATTAATCCAAGAACTAATGATTTAGTTGAACACTTATTTAATACGTTCTTGTATTAATCCACAAGAACTTGCTTGTTTGTGTAGCTGTGGCACTAGAGCATTGATAGGAGCTATTTGCCTGACTTGTTTAAATGTGTTTCTAGAGCTGGATATAGAAGCCAAAATGTATGTGGTTTGTCCCTATAATTTTCCAATTGGTTTTCCACTTGTGCTGTCAGCTGCTCAGATGGCTTTTTCTTTTCCCTTAGCAAAATGCTGGCTCCCTCAAGCAGTGTGGGATGCAGAATTCCCTTCTGTTCCCTTGTTTGTGGTTGATTTTTTTTGGTTGGTTTGTTTTGATTTAGCTGAGGGGTTTTTTTTTCTGTTTTTGATTTGGTGGGGGAGGTGGGGGTTTGGTTGGTTGTTCCTTTGGTTTTTGTTTTTATTTGTCTGTAGAATGCTTGCAGTTGAACAGGTCTGGAGACTGGGTTGCTTCAGCCGCAGGAACAGACATGGAACAGGCACTGCTTGAGCTGTCTTACCGGTGTCAGCCCAATCATGTGTTCCAAGATGAATCTTGAACCAGTGATTACCAGGCTGTTCACCTTACTCTGCTGTGGCTGGGCTTCCCCAGGTTCTCCATTTGCAGGAGTTTTTCATAGCTGTGAGTTTCCAACATAAGCACAGTAGCCATAAAATCTCTCCAGACAGGCTTTGTTGAAGAGTTGTCCCATGGTGAGTACTATAATCACCTCTTTCAGATCTGGAATGTCAGGTGAGTTGGTGGATGAGGAGTGGTTTTTGTATGGAACTGGGTTTTCCAAAGAGCTTACTAGAAAAGCCACAAATATACAGCTGAGCCGCAGTGGGACTGCACAGCACTTGGTGCACGTGGTGTTTGCTCCAGAGCAGTTCTGCAGACATTGCCAAGGCAAGAAAACTACCCCTGATGTGTGCAGGCGTCCCAGACCCTGGATACTTGTGGATAGGTATGGATAGCCTGAGACTGCAAAGCCTCAGCTTTGGGTTCCTGACCACATGCCAGGCACCCATGTGGCCCAAGGGTGTGCCCTGATTTAGATGCATTGTGCTTCACTATGCTGTCATATAATTGAGTATGTGTTGGACACAACTAAAAAGGCGCCTGTTTTCAGTCTGAGAGAGGAAAACAGATGTTTTATTCTCTTGTGAGAGCTCACAGTGATGCATCAGCTGTTGCTCCAGATCTCAGTGATGACAGCCAAAAAAACAAAGGGAAGTACAGGTCAAAAGGAGTTGAGGAGATCAACATAAAATAATTTCTATTTCCTTTGTGTTACGTGACATGTGGTGTTTGGTTCTGAAGCATGTGGAAAGCATTATCCTCTAAGCTAGAATTAGCTTTTAAATGGGCAGGGGCAGAATATTTTTTCATTGGTTTCCTAGACCAGATAGATCAAAGTCTTGGAAGAGATCTAATTACCAAAAGTTAGAAGATACTAAAAATTATGCCTGACTTGATCAAGAACTGTGCTAGGAGCTGGATGTAAGACAAAGGTGCAAGAGGCATGCATGGGCTGCAGAGTGGTTGAAGCTGCTGAGCCAAAAGCTGTGTAAGAAGGTCTGCAGTGTGTTAGGCCTGGACCAATAGTGTCACTTCACTCAAATGTCCCTGTCCCTTGCAGGGTCACACAGCAGCTCAAGCAGAGAGTGCCCAGCTTGCAGATGGGCACTGGAACATATCTGCTGATGTGAGGTCTGGTTCCACCTGCATAAGCACACTCAGGTGAGCAGGTCAGCACTGGGACTATTCTGTGTTCTTGTGGCACTCTTTTGTTCTGGGATCCTGTTTTAGCTGGAGTGTAGCACTGATGCTAAGCCTCTGAAAGTTTTCCCTTTAAGCTGACATGAATTGAAAACCAGCAGTTAAGAATAGCTTGGAGAGGGTATAAGAGGGAATGGCAAAAGAAGAAACTGGTGTAGCCAACAGCTTAGGCAGTAGCTCTCAGACTTCACTGACCTTATTGAACAGTAAGCTGTGGGAAGCATCACGCTGTATGGGCTGTGCTAGATCTTGTGGCTGCTGTAGATGCTGGGTTAGATGTAGCTCAGCTGCACCCCTCACTGGTATAGGAAAGACTGGGAAGTGTTTTAACCCATGCCTTTAAGGGTAATCCTCTGGGCTGTCTCCCAAATGGGTCAGAAAGAGTATGAGTAGGATTCTGGCTGAAGTGGTGCCTTTCTCTGTGGAATTCCTTCTTCCCACTTCTCACCCCTTTCTCTACCTAGCACCCATCTCTTCACTCTCCTGGGCTGCTGTGTCTTTCTGTGGCTGACAAAGGCATCTTGAATCTTTCTTCTTTCCTGAATGGAGTTCTTCACTGTTGTACCATTAAGCTGTTGCTCATTGTGTCTGGAGACACTTTTCAAAGGTGTAGGACTGTGCGGTACATGCTGAGCAGGCAGTCTGTCTGTGCAGGGTGGGAGGTGCTGTGAAAGCTCTAGGTCTTAGGGTGTTTCCAGAGTGTTACAAAGACTGGCTACTGAAAATGCTATTGCATTTTTAATTGCATGTGTTCCTTTCTTCCCAAACAAGGCAAGAACAAAGCTTCATTAACTAGGATCTAGCAAGAGCTGTCATCATCTAGTAAGTTTCCTACTCAATTCTGCTGCTGCCTACTCCTCACCACAGTGGCTGCTCTGCCTCCCTGATTGATCCCCAGCTTTTCTCACATTGCCAACAGCTGGTGGGACTTTGCTGTGTCTGCACCTCTTTGGTGCCCTCCTCATGAGGCTGTCCATGCATCCCGTCATCATTGCATTGCAGTATTGCTGTTCCACATAAAAGCTGGTGTTGAATGGTGTAATCTGGAAGTGCAAATGTTCAGAAGCTTGGCAACTAGTGATCAAGGGGAGTATCTGGATATTTGCACATCCTCACAGTTGTCACTAGATTTTGTTGGCCCTAAGGGAGCAGAAGATTGTCGGTGATTATCTGCTAGGTTGTCTGCTTGCCTTGGTTTTTTCCAGATGCTGTCTAAACCCTCAGAAACACTTTAGTTCCAATTTTACAATGTGCTGACCCTTTCTATTCCTGTAGTGTTAGAGATGGAGTTGGGGTCAGTGCTTCTGTGCTAGGAGCTTTTGAGGTGCTCTAGCTAATATGGTTCTGCCTGCAGGCAGATTCCCAGTGTGGTCTCTTGCTTGCTCTGTGCACTGTAAGCAGCCGTTTGCTGCTAATGGAGGGGAAGGCAATGTTAATAGGTAAAGCAGCCTGTTCTGTTAATAAGGCACATTGCTGTGCTGGAAATTGATTAGCTGCCATAATAAAGGCTTTCTGTTTTCCTACAAAAAACAAAAGAGGGCAATGCAATGTTCTTTTTATTTTCCTAGTCATATTCTTTTTGCTTTTCTGTAATAGCCCTCATTGTATGAGGCTTCATTATGCCTTGAGCTCTGAGATGCAACTAGTTACCACAGCTGTCCTGATCCCAAGCTGATCCCAGGGCAAGATCTCATCAGTGCTCACAGAGTTATATTAATTTTTCCTTCCTGGCTGAGGACCTGGCTGTTAAGTGTAAATGCTCAGCTAGGGGCAGTGGAAATGTACGGAATAGTGGCAGTGTTTGTGACTAAGATATTTAACTGCTTTGTGTGAGGAACCAAAGGCAATGGCAGTTGGTAGTACAGGTGTTTTGTTTTGGTGGTGTTTCGTGTGAAGACACTGAGCATTGTGTGCTGCTAGGCAGGTATCCATAGCTGTAAGGTGCTGCATAAGCAGGACCACCTTTCTGAAACAATGGTGCTGCTGCTGTTTTTCCAGCAGCGTTGGGGGCAATTGGGATGTGAAAGTGTGAAGTAAGCTGTAACTCTGCTTTCAGCTGCAAAGTCTCCTGTTGTATTACAGTGAGTGCTGCTTCCCTGGAGGCTTAGCAGACTGTAGTTTGTGTCAGTGGTGATTTACCTGCTGTGCTGTCTGGAGCTTTGACCTTGCTCAGGGTAGAAAAGCCTCCTGTACTCTACAGCAGTGACTCTGCAACTTGTGCTTCCCTCCATGTCCTTTGGAGAGAGCCCAGTGTCTGCTCCTCTTCTCATCATACACAACCACTGAAGGACCAGTTCAGAATCTTTGCAAAACAAGGTGAATTACTTATTCTTTGGAACTTCCCCCTTGAGTTCTGCAGAGCGGATGCAGGGTAGGGAGCAGTGTGACTGCAGGCTGACTTGGTCCAGCTCTTTTACCTGTCAGCTCTTCTGCAAGCAGAAGTCTGCATTTCAGGGTGATCATGTTCTTTTAAGCATCACTATGTTTGTCTTTGTAGAATTTCTGTAGTGAAAAATTTTTGCGCTGTGATGCCTATTCTTTAAATTGCTTTGAATTTCTCAGGAGTTCTACCAAATCTCTAGCTTTTGGATCGAGAGACAACTGAGGGGCTTTTGTTGGCTCTTTTTACTGCATCCAGAAGATTGTTATTGGAATATTTTGCTTTTGCACAGGAAGGGTACCCTTGTGTCCTAACAGTAGTGATAAAAATACATCTCTGTAGTGATAATTTCTGACAACCTTTTCTTAATATCTCCCAACATTTAAATGACCTTAGTTCTCCTGGAATTCATTTCACTGTAGAACTATGCATTTTTTAATGAGTTGCTCATCTGTTACCAGGCTTGTAAATTAAGAAGAACTTTCAATAACCAGATTTTTGCTTATTTTACAAGTGCTGGTGGTTTCATTGGGTGTTTCAGTTCACCTAATTCCATCAGGGAATTTGAGGATTTTAAAGGTGGTGTCTGTGACAGAATGGATGGTATCTCATCAATCTAGACAAAGAACCCAAGAATATATATTTAAAGTTTTTCCGCATTCAGCTCTTTGATTATAGCTTGTAGTCATGCCAGTAAAAAGTTATGCTACTGTTGCTGCCTTTTTGTTTGCTTATGTTGGTTTTGTTTTGTACAAAAATCTTAGCATCTGTGACAATTGTTGGGCTGGGGAGATGGATTCATGCTTCCACTGCAAATGTGATGCTGCCTCGGAAAACGAAATGTTAAGTCTTGGAATGGCAGAAGGAGATTTACTATTCAAGGGTGGGTGTGGTTATAGTAGTGTGCAGGCGGGATACAGCAGTCAGCATTTCAGAAGCTGAATCCACAATTCTCTGACAGGACTTTGGTTACTGCTGTGCTGACCCAAAATACCTGACTTCAAAACTGAATTTGCCAATATCATCTAACTTCAGCTTGGTCTTGAGTGCCCAGTTGTGGTGGATGTTTCATGTCACAAGGAATTAAAACTGCTCCCTCTCTGACTGATCAGCACTGATCAGAGCGGCGGTGGTGTGAGCCATCAGTATTTGCCTTTGACTTCTCAGTGTGTAATCTGAAGCATTACCCTTCTTTCAAAAGTATATTAAATTTACTGGAAGTATACAAGCGCTTCTCCATGCTTTTGCTTATGAATCCAAAAGATTATCTAAGCAACTGTTCCAAAAAACTCCTGTTGAACACTCTTAGAATTATTTTTTCTTTTCATATTGAGATTTAGAAGTCTTGTCTTTCATTTCCCATCTCTTCTCCAGAAAAGCCTCTCAGACAGACTTCAAAGTGAAATAGCTAAGCTGTGTCACCAGTGGTGGCAATCAGCATGTTGAAGCTGCATGAAGCAAGCTGGTGTCACAGCTGCTGTAGAATCTCTCTCCAGCATTCCCATCTAGGTCCCAAGCTGCCAGGTGTGGAAGGTTTAGCAGGAGGCCAGCAGAGTGCAACAACTTTGTGGGGTTGTACTGCTCAGCCCACTGCTGTTTCCCTGCAAAGACAGGGGATGAAGGTTCATGCAGCCACCACCACATCCCTGGGGTGGCATGGTGTGGTGAGTGGAGGGTTTGTCTCTCTTCCCTCCCCCCCTTCCCCAGTTTGTCCAGGCCATCAGGGTAGCCTGAGGCTGATTCACTCTGGTCACTTCGTGCTCAATCAGCTGTTGCTGGATTGTGCAGCTTCTTTACCCTTTTATGGGAGTATTTAGGTGTGTCTTGTTTTGAACTGGATGGATTTACTTGTCTTCCATGCTGGAGCATGTACTGCTGGAGCAGATGACGGTGGCCTGTTCGCTCTCTGATAAGGGGAGCTGTCTGCAAGTGTTTCAACACCACCCAGATATTAAAGGACAGATACTTTGTTTTTGTTGACCCCTGGAAAAAAAAGTATTGTCTGTGTTGGGAAAGGCTGTGTTGCATCCTGGGAACTAACAAGAGACTTCTTTACTGGGAGAGATGACCTGGCAGTTGGAGAGAGGCAGGAGAAGGGTTTGCTGACAGCCCCTGGCGCCTACAGAAAGTGCTCTGAGACAAGACAAAGCAGCAGCAGATGCCAAATGAGCTGAATACTGGGTGGCACAACTTGCTTTATTGACTGTCTTGGGGAACCTCAGGAGTCAAATGAGCAGAGGCAGACCCTCAGGCCGAGGGTCTGATTCTGAGATCACTCTTTCGGGGGCCTGTGTAAACAGGAGGCTAAAGGATCTGTGCTGATGTAAAGGCCTGTAATAGTTCTCTAGTTATCAGCATTGCAGCATTATCTGGAATTTCGGATGGAGAGCTGCCCTTCCTGTGCCTTGGTGTGGAGCTGTGCCCGCCAGCTGGCTTCCCTGGGGAGAGGTCTGTGTCAGGATCTCAGCAGTGGGGTGGCTGCTGACAGGGCCCACTGCTGCTCCCGAGGTTCCTCCTGGACCCTGGTGTGTGTTAATTTAGGCCGAGCTTCAGTAGCTGTTCCAGCAGTGAGCGGGTGGGCTCTTCAGTGCAGTCAGTCCAATGCAGCCAGGGCTGGAATTCAATTAATTCTTTGTTCATTTGCCAGCCATGCCCTCGGTTGTCTGTTATCTGTCTGTAGCGGATCTGTCAATCCATACATGATTTCTACTTTCTGCCTCTGACCTTCTGAGGCAGGTGTCACATTGGGGTTGATAAATGAATCCAGCATAGTTGTGAATAACATTTGCTCACCCCAGTTGCTGTTTCCTCAATAGCTGTCCAAGCACCACTCTAATCATTGTACTAATTTATAAGGACAACGGTAAAAAGTCGTGCAAGGCTTAGCTCATTCTCCTGGCCTTATCCTGGGGGTGAACTGCAGGGTATGTTTGCACTGTGCATGTGTTTCCTTTCATATTTGAGCGATGAGTTCCCCTCACTCTTCCTGGCTTGCGGGCAGTTTGAAGAAGAGATGGATTCCTTCCTCTCCCGGGATCGAATGTATCCCTGGGGCACAGCTCTGTAATTGCAGGCAGCACACTTATTTCTGTGCAGGATGCTGCCGTGATGGGACTCTGATCAGACAGCTGTGAATGGTGACTGGCACTCAGAGTCCCATTGACTTTCCCTAAAAGCATCTCTCCACTGCTGAGGATCTGGAGCCCACTCTGTTGCTGGGGCTGTGCTGCCGGACCCCAGGCGGGAGGCTCCCCGTGGGCTGGCAGACGCAGGCAGCGATACGCCTTTGGGGCAGCTGGCTGGGCATTTGTCAATGGTAGATTAAATCCAGTGCGCGAGATGAATGTGAAAGCGAAACAGCGTAATAAAAACACGAGGAAAATTCTCCTTTGGTGGTGTATGTATAACTGATGTTGAATTAAAAATTGACAGTGTTCAAGGGTCTGTTACTGTGAGGGGAGAAGACTGCAGGAGCTCTTTGGAGAAGGTGAAATTGTATGTTGGGAGAAGTTAGGATCCAGGTGCTTGTATTTAGGAAGGTTTTTTTTTTTCCACAGAGACTTGGCATTGAGTAATAGGCTGTTTCCCCTGCCACACCACGCATAGTTCCCTGAGTGTTATGGAGCCGAATTTGGAGTGAATGCACGTGACAAGCTGAGGGTTGTGGACTGACAGCTGATGCGGAGTAACGTGGGGGGTTCGGCGCGGAGCTGCACCGCGGGTGCCCCGCATGGGCTCTGGTGGGAGCAGCGCTGGCGATGGAGAAGGAGGGGGAAGGGACAATGGGAGCGGTGTCAGGCGGCGGTGCCGGGAGACGTGGGAGCGGTGCCAGGAGCTCGCAGCACCGCACGGGTCTCGCACGGCGCCGGGGGCGCCCGATCGGGCTCAAAGCGAGCGTTGTTGAGGACGCGCCGCGCACTCGCCGCGGTGCGAGGTTCCAAAAATTGCGCCACGCACGGAGCGGGCGCTGCTGTGTTGTTCAAGGCGTCAGCAGGGCTGCTCTCGCCATACGCTCATTGAGCAGCCGCGCAACCCCCAGATAAGGACGGNCCGGGTTTGAGTCCTGCGGCGGCGCCGCTACCCAGAGTGCTCCCCGCCAGCTGGGCGCTGATTTGCATAGAGGGCGGGGCCGCCGCGCGGCGGCAGCGGGGACGGAGCGCGCCCTCTGCCGAGCGGCCGCGACAGTGCGGGGCACGGCCCCGGCAGCGCTCTGGTGAACGCTCCGGTGAGGCGGGGCTGCAGGAATATCCGTGCTCCCTGGGCCTGCACACCCGGGTCGGAATGTGCAGGGACAGCGGGCACAGACAGGCGATTATAGCGACAGCTGTGTGCGTGTACAGCGAGTACAGCCATATACCTGTATATATACACACGTACGTGAATGTACAGGGAGAAGCCTGAGAGCCTTGTCCAAACACTCCTTGAGCTCTGGCAGGCTTGGGGCCATGACGGCTGCCCTGGTTGTTTGTGCAGAGGGACTATCGGTATGCCGATATATGTGTATATATGTACACTTGTGTGTGTGTACAGGGACTATCGGTATGCCTGTGTATGTGTATATATGTACACTTGTGTGTATGTACAGGGAGCTGGGCTGCGTTGGAACAGCCCTGGTGGCACCACCTCAGCAGCCTGGCTGTCTCTAACATTTCCAGGCATGATTAATCTTGTTGCTTATCCAAAAACTTAGGGAGAAATGTCTTGTACCAGCACAATCATGATCTATAGGGTTTTGAGAAGTGTTTTACATGTAGGCTACACAGTACATTCAGTATGTAATGTACCTTTTCCTAGTAAGTAAGCATAGTTAATAGAGCAGGTTTTCTGATCTGCAGCCTGTTGTGAAGCTTCTGTCAAACTAGGTGTCTTTCTTTGAATTCCAGTTATGTCATAAAAGTGTTTGGTTTAATTTCTCACAGTAAATAATTAACTCTTAGTGCATACCATTTTCTAATTATAATTGTAATAATTGCAATTAATTAGAGATGCTAGTTACTGCAAATATTTAAATGGCTTATGCACGTGATTTGTGTACCTTACACATGTATACATATGGATTTAGCACAGAGCAGCAATCACAGATGCAGTGCACTCCTAATTCATAGCCTGTTCTGTACTTGCAGGTGGTTCTCCTGGGGATTGACATCATCTCTGCACTTGTGTCCCGCTTGCAAGATCGCTTCAAGGCCCAGATTGGCACAGGTGAGGGGTCTCTGTGTGAGTGTCACCATCACTCTGCCAGCACCTGCACTGGCTGCTGGACTCAGAGCTGTCTTTCCTCCCAGGAGAGCACTTGGGAGGCTCTTGGTGGTTTTCAGGCTCTGCTGAAGGGGCAGGGCCAGTGCCTCCGTTGGGCTTTGGGGGAGAGCAGAGGGGCTCTGCCACTGTTACAGTTTTTTCCTGAGGGATTTGAATGTTCTTGTTTTCTTTCCTTAGTGCTGCCAAGTTTACTTGATAGGCTGGGAGATTCTAAGGACTTAGTGAGGGAGCAGGATCAGACCTTGCTGCTGAAAATCATGGAACAAGCTGCTAACCCTCAGGTATGTTCAACAGCCCTCCACAGCATGAGTGACTGGCTGTGTAAAAAAAAAAGGAAACCGTTTTGCTGTCAGAAGGTTTTCTCTGCCATTTTTCTGTCTGAAATGGTTTCATCTCCCTACACCTTGTTATAAGATATTGGCTTCACTTGCCAATAGGCTATTGCCTGACAGGATACACATGGGAGTGTGTCCCATGGATTTCCCAAGGATGGGATGGGTATATGTCAAGAGTTACTGTTCCAGGTTTGTGGAAGGTAATTGCTTTCTGTAAGTATGAGTATTGTTTTAGGTAGTGGGGAGTTGCTGTCAAGTCAGCACAAAACAAAGAATTAGCCAGATCTAAAGGTATCTTGCTCCTTTTTGTCCTGTTCTGCTTGGCTGGGTGTAAAGTTTATATTTGAGCTCCAGAGGTGGTGTGGTGTGTGTCTGCTGGAAGAGAATCTGTTTTTTACCCCATCTAATTTTACCCTATCTTTTTGCTGTCTTCTGCAGTATGTGTGGGACAGGATGCTAGGAGGATTCAAACACAAGAATTTTCGGACGAGAGAAGGGATTTGTCTCTGCCTTATTGCAACACTCAATGCGTAAGTCAGAACTTCTGCAAACCTGTGTTGTGTACATGAGCCTGTTCTGTGATTCATAATGTTGCTTTTTGTTCTTTATTCCCAGATCTGGAGCTCAGAGTTTAACACTGAGTAAGATAGTGCCACATATATGTAATTTACTTGGAGATCCAAACAGTCAGGTGAGCTTTTGCTGTGAGTCACATCTAAAGGTTATGCTGGTTGCCTTGTTGTTAAATGACTTAATTGTGCTGCTGCTGGTGAGCTCTGAACAATGCTGTGCACACAGAACCCTTGGCTGGTTTTGGAGAGGTATAATTTGAATTATGTCCAAACTAGCATATCAGTTACTGCAAGGGTTCAGCAGAACAACATGAATCTGCAGGTGAGAAGAACAGAAGAGGGAAACCTTTGTGGGAAGGGAACTCCTGTGACTTGGAGCCTGAATGCAGGGGATGCTGCAGGGATCCCTCTGGGCTCAGTGCAGCACCCCTCACTTTCAGAGAGAAACCAGTCTGGGCAGGGAGGGCAAATGGGGCCAGTCAGACAGCCTGGCCATGTGCACTGCCAGAAGTTGTACAGGCAGTTTCTCAGTAGGGGGTGAAGGCAATCTGTACCAGGACCTTTAATCAGTGAAAATGAAAATACAAGTGGAATAAAATCTGTTGCTCCTAAGTGCTTTTTGTCTTGTTTGGAATTAGATGCAAGTATGTGGGGTTAGTGAGAAGAGGGAGGTGGAGAAGTAGTGTTCAAACTCATTGTGTAATGTGTACTAGCAGTTTTTGAATAATGCTGTTGGTTGTTAAGCCAGCATGGGTGACACATCTGTGATCCAGGTCTGGAGAGGGTGTTCAGCTGGAAGGAGGTGTGGGTGTCCAGCTGGAGAATGGGTTTATGTTTGCTCTGGGGAGTTGGCCATATTACTGTGGCTGTCAGGACCTCCCCTTGCTAAGAGGAGGACTGAGAGTGAAGCAGCTTTCCCTTGCTGCTTATGCCAGTGCAGGATGGCAAACCTATTACTCCAAGAAATTTAGTGTTTAGGGTCCTCTGTCGTTCTGAGCTGGGACTAAGCAAGCTGTTATCCCTCCAAGGAAATCTTGGGTTTAGGGCTTGAGACATTTTCCCTCTGTGCTACTTCTTTCCTGTGTCAGGCACAGCTCATTGTCCTGTAATCCAGCTGCAAGGGGAAGCAAAGCTGATCTCTTTCCCTTTCTCCTGGGTCTGGTTCCTCATCCCCAGAAAACCTGTGCCTGAATTGGTCGGACAAAAATCGCTGTGCCAGTGGCTCTGGGTGAAACAGTGCCTGCCCTGGGGCAGGGACTGGTCCTGGGTTCCCTTGGAGCTGCTGCTGTGCTGCTGGAGACTTGCTGGGCTTGGTCACTGCTGCCCTCTCTTGGAGAGAGCATCGAGAAACAATTCCAGGCCAAGTCCAGTTTTTTTTCTTCTGTTGTGGGTGTGGAAGCTGTTCCATTAGAGCCCTTTTCAGAAATAGTGCTTTTGTTGTTTTCAGCTGATGCAATTGAGTAACCCAGTGTGCATCTGGTGTGACAACAGTACTTAAACTCTGATCATTTTCTCAAAAATAAAATTACTAAAGCTTTGTTCTTGTTGTGGTACACTAAACCAAGTATGATGGTGGGGGCTCCTTGCCTTGCTCTTTGGGATTCACACAGTCCTGCAGCTGTGCCTCTGCTTAACTGTCCCAGAGAGGCAATCCTTGCTCTGCACAGGCTGTGTTGGGGTCTGTGTTCCCAGAAACTGGGGGCACCAAAGAGTCCCCACAGACTGCTGTGCCCAGCAGTGTTGGTAGCAGATGGGGCTGATGGGCAGGAGACAGAGGCAAGAGCACTGAGTAAAGGCTGGTGTGAGTGCAGGAGGGGTTTGGAGGCTGGCAGGGCCCTGCTGAGCGGAAAGGCTGTGGGGCAGGAGGGTGGGGGGAGTCAAGTGTTAGGGTTTTCTTTGGCTGGGAGGCAGGGTATGTGTGCCTGCCCTTTGACTCCCACCTATAGGCAATTCTAGCTTGTGTCCTCAGGATATTCCATGTCTAGTCCTGGGGGGTGTTTGGGGGTACCTGCCGGACCATCGTCTGAGAAGCTCAAGTGCACAGCTCTGTTGGTGTTTCTGTAGGCAGAGCAGATCGTTTGTTTGCCTTCTCTGCCTGCTGTGCCTAGTGGAGGAAGGGTTTAAGTACAGAAAGGTGACACTTTAATCAGATTTGTTTCTCTTTTGTTGGCTGGAGGGAAGGATGTGCTCAGCAATTTCTTGCAAATCAGTTTGGAAAATATGCAAAATTCATGGTGACTCAGGTAATTGATTACTCCTCCCTGTTTTGCTATCAACATAGAAATGTAAGTTTTTAAGACAACATTAAAAATCAGTTTATTTTATAATATCTCAGTAATATAAGGTCTGTTTGTGTGTCTATCCTTTTTTAATCCAGTAAATGTACCCGTTGTACACAATGGGAGGAGTTTGGCAAAGGCAGCCAGGCTCCTTCTGCAGGAAACCTTTCATCTTACACCTTCAGTGGCTTTTCAATTCAATTACCCACTGATACTGTTAACATGTGAAAGGCAGGGTTGGAAGCTCCTTTGTGAACTGTCTGGTAATGTGTATAGTGGCAGCTGTTGTTGCTGAGAAATATACAAATTTAGTTTTCTGAGGTAGGACGTATTAGGAATTTATTAATTTTAATTGTAAAAGTGATTGATTTCTCTCATCTCTCACGCCCAGGTTCGAGATGCAGCAATAAATAGCCTTGTGGAAATTTACAGACATGTTGGTGAACGTGTTAGGGCTGATCTCAGTAAAAAAGGATTACCCCAGTCTCGGTAAGTTGAGAATGTCCTTAGGTTTTCACTATTTTTGGGCTGCTTTTTATTCCCTTCCTTCCTTCCTTCAGAAGACTTCAGGAACCTCATGATTGAACCTTTTGCCAGGGTTATTGTTTCATTTTTTAATCAGATTTACTTAATGCAGATCCTGTACCTTTTCTCAAGTATGCCACAGCATCTTTGGAAAACGACAACAGTTATTACAAATGTTAAGTTAATGGATTTAAGATTAAGGGAATTAATATTTTTTCCTGTATGTTCTGCATATGTAGAGAGGAGATGCTTCAGAGTAGCTTGTGTTTATGCAACTTAGGCTTGTTTATGTTTCATAAACAACAAAAATCCACAAACAAAATAATCAGTTTTAAGATTTTATTTAGAAAAAAGCAGCCTCCCTCCCCTGCTTCCCTCCCCCCAAAAAACCTCACCCAAACCTCGAACAAAAAGCAACCAAACCTATGTCAAAATCAAAGCCATGCCCCTCGGCTTCTGCTGTTTCAGGTGTGTTAGAAAGCTGCTCTGCATCTTGCCTCCAGTGGTCAGGGCAGAGCATGGTTAGACTTGAGGAGTAGATGGCAGCTTGTCAGTGCTCAGAGGGAAGAGGTGGTTTTAGAGTTGGGGTGCATGCAGGTGGAGGCAGCACTGTTGCCTCTTGTTCTTCAGTGGAAACATCTGCTCCCACAGTGTGCCTTAAAGTAATAAACTCACTGGGAAGGAATGATGAGATGTGATAAGGATCTCCTGCTCTGCTAGACCTGTGGCATAAATGGGAAGGTGTCAGGGCCAAAGACTAATGTTGTGTCAGATGTTTTTGGGTTTTTTTGGTTTTTTTGTTTGTTTTTTGGTGTTTTTTTAAGATAAAATGGTGATGAACTGGAAGTGCATCTACACTTAGCCATATCACATATTTGGTAATGTAGCATTTTCAATTATATCTCAGGTTTTCTTTTCAACTGTTGTGTGTTGATGTTGGTTTTTTAAATTTTAAAATAACTTCCTTGCATTGACATTTTCTGCTGACATTTTTGACAGTGCTCCAAATGACCTGAGTGAAGCCAAATCTGTTTTATTACATCATAAGATGTTATAATTTGCCTGCCCAGGGAAGAGGTGGAATCACCATCCCTGGAAGTGTTCGAAAGCCATGTGGATGTGGCATTTGAGGACATGGTTTAGTAGTAAACACAGTGGTGCTGGGTTAAAGGTTGAACTTGATGGTCTTAGAGGTCTTTTCCGACCTTAAGTGATTTTATGATTCTAATATTCCTAAAATTTAAATTGAGTCGTTCATTGTGTATTTCTTTAATTTTCAAACAGGTTGAATGTAATTTTTACAAAATTTGATGAGGTCCAAAAATCTGGAAACATGGTCCAGACTTCAGTTGGTGAGTAGAAGTACTTGTATTGTCTTTTTGGTGCTTTTAGCAATTTTCAGTTGGTGAGGCATTCAAATGGATATACAGTAAGCGTTCTGTTAGGAGAAGCAAGTATGGTGATTGTTCAGAAATACACACAGTGCTTTTGCAACAAATAAAATGGACGTTCAGTTTGCTGTCTTTTTGTAGTATCAGAAGGAGAAGGAAGCCTAAGTTTCAAGAAGAGAAGGTGGTGCTATAGCTGTCTTCTTTTCCTCTTGAGTTACATTAGGGAAATACATCTCTTGTTCTCAAGTCCATGTGTATGTAAATTGTTCATAAGGTAAATTAAATAGTAATTTCAGAGAAGAATTGCCTTTTCAGTTTAATACCCTAAGAGGCACAGAGAATGTACACAATAATGCAGCAGTGTTCTGTTTAAAGCTTATGTTTGTATTTTGCAGTTCCTAAGTGTCCTGAGGTTCCTTCCGAATCTATCCCAAACCAGAACACTAAGTTTGCATATTTTGTCTGTTTAGGACTAATAGCCAAAGACCCTTATCAGAGCCTTAATTCTGTCTGCCTTGTCTGAGACTAGTATTTTGCTTACTGTAATAACAAGTGTTTGCTACTGTGTTTACAGATAAGCTTACAAGCTAGGAAGTAATTTTAATAGGTATTACACCTTGTTTAACAATAGATTTTTGTGAGAATTCTTGGTGAGGAAATGCATCTTTCCGCTGACAGCTGAGTAGAGCAGATGAAGAACCTGAGTTCAGCACTGTGGGTTCCTATCCAGCTCACACCCTCGGCAAGGCCAGGAGCAGGGGAGATGATGTCCCAGTCATTCCCACCATGCTCTTGGAAATCAAGAGAGCAGAGAGGTGTTTTCTCTTTTAAATAGGAAGAAATACCTTTTCACTTCTGGGCACTATTCTTCTTGCCATAACCATTTTACAACACAGTTAACTTCATCCCTGCAGAAACAATAAAATTAACGGATTTGAAAATCCTGAAGTTACAGTTTGGATTATTCAGAAATGTGATGTATTATCTTGTATGTTTGAGAATTATGAAGCTCTAATACAGGTTCCTCTGTTATAGAATGGGTTAAAATTACACTTTTGCATAATGTAGGAGTATTTTATCTGTACAGGTGGACGAGGCTTACAGGGCTAAAAAAGTGCAGCTGAGAAACAAATGTCCTTGTTCTTTTTTAGCAAGTGGGAGGGGAAGTAAATATTTAATCCTTTAACAAACTTGTTTAGGTTCCCAACCTCCAGGTGATTTCTCTGAAACCCTTACTCAATCTGAAATACATTTACTGCTGATTCAACTTCCTTGCTTTCCACTTGGCTAGGCTAAGGTGGAATTTTTCTCTTGTTAGCAGTGGAATAGAATGGGCTTTCAAAAAAAGCAAAAGCAATTTGATGTGTCATAGTACTATGTAGATTGCTGTTCTTTGGTGTTTCTAGGAGGCAGACTTGTGATCTGAGATGTTTTGCTACATCTAAAGCATTAATGTGTATCAGGTCTTCTACTTTTAGGCTTAATTGAAAATTATTTTTTCTTTTATACCCCTTTGTCGCTGTTTCAGTGAAAGATTTACCCTTTTTGTGCATCGAGGTCCTGAGACCTTATTATCCCCATCTTCTGTCCTTGACTCCATGGACAGGCTTTCAGTAGTTCCCAACACAAGTACTCCTGTATTCTTCACTCTGTTTAATCTGATTTTCTGATGTCTCGCTGTTCTTGCTTGTGCTGTGGCAGGATGCAATCCGTGGAGTCTGTGCGTGTGGTAGGATTTCTCCTCAGTAGAATCTCCTATATGAACATCAAGACAAAAAAGTAGCCTGGGGAAAAAGGGAGAGTGGAGGAGTGTTAAGGGTCAAAGAGAGCACAGCCTTCCATCTCCTGTGCTGCAAGAACCTTTTCATCTTCCCTAGAAATGAAAACATCTATAGTTGCAGAATTAAAGTAGTTCTCATTTGTGAAGTTAGTAATGATAACATTACTTACTAACATCTTTGTGTGTTTGAGGGGAGGGTTCAGTTTCCCTTAGTGCCATAGGCTTGTTTGTTGCTTCTTGCCTGCCCTCCAAGTGCACACAAATACAGCGTTGCATGCTCGTCCTATCTTGTGTGTCAACAGCTCCATGCAACTTTCAGTTTATCTCTTTGAGGTTGTGTAAGCCAGCAAAAGGAGACTTATCTTCACCCACAGTCACAAGTTTATTGTGGCCTGTGAAAGACAAACTAACTTTGTCAGGTCCCTGACACTTTCTGAATGAAGGTGACATTTCCAGCAGTTGTCAGAGTCACCAGGGAGGATGGTGATAGATATTGCACATGCAAAAGATTTGCCTTTTTCAGGAATTAGTGGGAATAGCTCAGTCTTGTTAACCCTTTGAGTCTGGCACAGTGGTTGGATGGGTGCGTGAATGTGCTTCTCTTGTGGGCAACCAAGAGCAGGCTTTTGGCTGAAAGGTCACTCATAACTGAGCACCAGAGTTGTGCTAATCACAACGAGACTTCAAAGTGGCTGTCAAACCTCTCTTATCACAGAACACAGTGGTACTGGGCAGTTGGGACAGCAGCTGTGGCTTCTAGAATAGTGGAACACAGTAGAAACTGGTCTCTTGGCTCTGAGACTACTGTTTGGGATAACAGTTTCCTCTACCAGCTCGCTGAGGATTCATGTAAAAGGAAAGAATTGCAGCAGCGCTGTTTGTATATCAGGAGTACTTTGGAGATTAGTGAGTTGCTCTGACTTGTTAAAGGTTTCACATCTAGTGCTTCCCAAGACACAAATGAACAGAAATCTTACACAGACGACTAGAAAAGTTGCTTAAAATAATAGGACATTTTCTTAACCCAAAGAAGAAATCTAATGAATTAACTCTAGTCAGACTGTGAATTTCAAGTCTCTGAAAATAATTCATGTTTTGTTTTTGCTTGTCTTTCTATAGTGTAGTCCATTAGTGCTTGTTTGAGTTTACCTTGAATTGTTAGATTGTTTTTTTTTTTTGCTAGGCTTTGTTTTTATCATTTAGTAACACAAGCATGAAATGCATAGTGGGGTGGAAGAGGTTTGCATAGTAATCTGAAGTGTTTCATTAAGTCAGAGGAGGTTTTGGCATGCCCAAGTATGCTGCTTGTTGCTAGGCTACCAGCAGCCCTTATAGCTAGAATATGAAGTTAAAATCCATGCTGGATTTCTCGATGATTCTCAGTGCATCTCTGTTTTGTTTCTTGGCATATAATTAGTCAGCCTCTTGAAGCAAAAATTATAGTTTTTCCCCCTTTGGGCTTTCAGCAAGCTAATTATTTTCTCTGTAACTGCTTTTGCTAATTATGCAGATGCCTTATTCCCCTGGGACAAATACATTTTCGGCATGAAAGAGCCAGTAATTGCCAGCTAGTCAGCTGCTGTCTTTGAGTGGCATTGTGTGATGATCTGTAGTTGGATGTGATACAGAGAGAGGCTATTGGACAGAGATTCCAAGAAATTCATGCTGTATGGGTTTCCTTGTTATTATCTGGAAGGACCTTAAAATAAACTGTACATATTTTCCATGGATTTGAGTTTACTTTGAATCACACTTGGACTCCAGAAGAGTTTATAATCAAGTTTCAGTAGAGGTTAAGAATAAAATGAATTATCTACTGAAAAATACAGGCTGATAAGAATCAATGACCCAAACGAAAGCTATTTACAACCCAAATGTTTAGGTGTGTTTTTTATGCTTTTGATCATTGTGATATCCTAATATTCTTTGATGTAAACCTTTATTTTTTTATGGAAGTTTTTGGGAGATGCATTTATATTTGTGCATGAAGGGGTATTGTGGTGGTGGTTCTGTGGACAAGGAGGGCATTAAACTTCTTTGTTGATGTTGAATTTTGACTCAGAAGAGTAAGATTTAGGGACAATGCAGGTGGTAGTGCTCTTGGGCTAGAAGGAAGTCAAAGCAGGAGATCTTAAAGCCAGAATTCTGGAGCTGAAATCTCTCCCCCGTGGATACTTGCGTGGAGTAAGGTGAGGGGAGGATGCAATTTTGGTAGCTGACTGCATGAGTGAGTGTTCTAAGAGTAAGCAAGTTAATTAAAACAGTGGTAAAAGATGCTTAATTTCAGGTACTGAAAACCTATGAAGAGGGAGCAATGCTACTTTTCAGTAGAACTACTTCTCTGTTTGGGAGGATATATAAGACAAATATGCTATTTACTAGATGGATTCTGTTTGTGAAGTGGGGAACTTGGAGTTAAATAGACGAAAACGGGAGCTATTTTAGATTCCTGAGTTTTGCTGGTAATAAAGCTGAGTCATTGGAAGCTATTTTGATATTTATTATGTGAAGGAAAATCACCCACATTTGCCAAGTGATGCCATGCATCTGAGGGTGGAATATTGTTTGTTTGTCAACACACATCCAAGCAGCAGAATTGCAGACGGGAAGGAGGGACAACTGTCCAGGATAACAGATGTTTTGAACCAGTAAATGCTGCACTGTGCTTTTTTGCCTTCATACCTCCTCATGTAATTAAATTTCCATTATGGTTCGCTCTCTATTAATACAGTTCTCAAGTTGGAATACAACATGAAATAAAAGATTGATTTCATTGACTCAGCATTTTTAGGGCATGAAAAAAGCAAATAAATACCTCCACCTGTGTGGGAGCTGAGAGAGCAATAATGTCTGAGTGGTATTTGAATGTACCCCATTAAGTGGTAGTACATCCTTGTGGAAAGTATAAATGGACAAGAGGCACTCTATTCCCTTTCTAACAGCTTTGTAAATAAGCATTTTATTTACAAAATAAATATCTATTCTGAAATTCTCAAATGTAGAAGGGGAGGGGTGTGAGCAGGCAGGCACAGGGGGGCACATGGAGCTCAGCTGCATGCTGAACAGGCTTTTATTTTGGAGGAGAGGTGGCAATCGCCTGCTAGGTCACACAGCAAAGTGGTGTAGGAGGGTGGCGAGTTTGCTGGTGATTAAGTTGCTGAGAAACATGTACTGAGAGACGTGGGGCTGCTCCCGAGCACGGTGCCCTTCCCCAGCAGCAACCCAGCACTGCAGAGAGTAATGACTACAGGGAAAGGTAGGTGCTAATCAATGTGCCGCACGGATGGATGTGTTTATTTGTTAATGTCTGAGTATTTGACTGATGGTTCTTTTTAACGATGTGAAGAGACTGAAGCAATCGTGCAGTTAAAGTGGAATTTAAAAAAACAGTCTGCAAGCATCTGTAGCTTGGTGTTATCAAGCTCAGTTTAAGATTCTGTAAAATATGATAAATGGTCTGTTTGATGGGGTGAAGAAAGAGGATATGTGCATATATAAGGGGCTAGAACAGGTTGAGAGAGGTGAAGGTCATGAATTTTCAGAAACCCTGCTGGTCTGTGTTGTTTTTGAGTGATCATTGAGACTTCCATTTCCTAATTGTTTACTTTTGCAGCGTCAGTTGGGAAGATTATTTAAACTGGATGTGAGTACTTTTGAATTAGCACTGAATCACAGTTCTAAGAATGTGCCAGATAGAGACATCACTCTTTTTTCAACCTGTATTTTTGTGTTTTAACTGCATTTCTGTAACAGGATATCTGTGGTAGTTGGTGAGGCTGGATTGGGACTAGGTGAAATGAAAAGGCAGAGGAGCTCTGTATGTATTCACCTGTGAAGAATTAATTTATAGGAGGGAAGCATATATTTTATTTATTTTGGTACGTAAGAAGGCTCTGCTTTTCATCTGAGCTTTCAGAGATGATTTCTGTTAGCCATCTTTGCAAAAGCTGCATTTTCTTTCTTCCCCCTTTTCTCTTGATTCAGTGTACCTGTTGTCGTTTTGAAATCCTTACTGTACTGTGGATGTAGTAGGCTAATTTTAGGAAGTCTTGAGTCATTCAGTATCTGAATTTTATATACCTTGGGTTTTTATTTATATTTATTGTCTCAAGGTGTGAGTTAATTGGCAGCTTTTTTTGTAACAGAATGTGGAAATCTCCTGGGCAAATTGAATGCTGTGGAATTAATACTGCATGCTACAGTATGTGCCATTTCTATGGACAGATCTTTATCCTTTTGGGACATTGTTTTCCAAGGCAATTACTGCATGTATTTTCAGAGGAAGCAGTGGATGCATGCAATTACAAAATTGTGTGGTGTTCCTTGTTCACCATCAGTAAATGTCTCCCAATGCAAGGAAATTAATACAGAAACCTGTCTGGGCTGATTCTCCTCCTCATGAACTGCATCACCTCTCAGTGGATAGTGTCACCATCTACATCTGAGAGATCTTTGCAGTCTGGCTCCTCCTGTCCAAATGAAAAGAGGAGTTGAGCATAATCCATGATTTTTCCAAAGTTGGAATTGTGTCGAATAATTAATGTTCTTCATTGCTTATTACAGAAAACAAGCATGTATTTGTTGTCAATGAAGCGTGATGATTTCATCATGCTGGGAACTTCTCAGCTTTATAAGATCAGCTGGTGGAATGAAGAGCCTGGGGCATTGGTCCAGCTGATCTTATCAGTTGGGAAATGTCTGACCTCCAGGTCGCTGTTGGTTGTCTGAACTGTAGTGGTAGCAAATGTCAGAAGAAAAGTAAGTGTGTAAGTTGTTAGTGTGTTGTGAATTCTAGATTGAATCCAAAGTACCTTGATCCAGGATTTCCTTGCAAAGAAGACTAGAGTTACTCTGGTTGTTTCATCACTGCCCCTGAGCCTGATGGTTTTATATGAACACACAAATGCTCTTTTGGCAAAGCTTTGGTGTAATTAAGCAGAACCACTTCACTGCCAACATCACTTACAGACATGCATAAAATACAGGCTGAAGGAGTGGGCAGTTAAAGGATGAGATGCTGCTCTTTGGTGTGGGCTTAATGAGTAAAAGATTAACGTGCACCATTCCATTGTTACTGGTGGAAGTTAAATGCATGGATGTCCTGCACATCTGGAGATGAATTTCTTCATGCAGGGCCTGTTCTCCCCCACTGGTAAAGTACCATGTGTATCTGAGCAACCTCAGTGGTTGCCTCAGAGAATACATGCAACTTAGAACACATGGCAAGGATGAATTTATCATCCAGTGTTCATAAAGAATTAGAATGAAAAAATCCTACAGTCTTTCCTCCCACAGAAACTGCAGTAACATCTTGTAGAGCTTTGGAGGTGATCACAATTCAGGAATGCTTAGCAGTTTGCTGTTTTCTCTGCTATGGTATTTTCTTTCAAACTCTCAAGTGTTTTGGTGTCAGGTTGGTTTCACCTCTAAAACAAAGCCTTACATTTGCAGTGGTCATTGTCTTTAAAATCTCTGCACCAGTTTCCTGATACCTTCTGTGCTGTTTTTTCCAGCTGGCTCTCCTTTGTAGATGTTCTGTCAGAAAGAGCTTGCGGTCAAAGCTCAAGCAATATTAACTCCAGAGATATTTTTGCATGAAAGGACTAACTAAATCTTGTGGTTTTGATCACTTAGCTTTGTCGTTTATTACACAGAATCTTATGGGGCAGGTTTATCAGTAGGATGGTTCATACATATGCCCATGCACACACATATTGATCACTGTGAACACAGCAGTGATTTTAAGTCACCCTTTTAATTCTCAGCAATCCTCCGAGAGATGAGGAGTATTAGCTATTCAGGTATTGTAGAGGAAGACTGCCACACTAAAGGGCAGTCTGGTGGGAGTAAGAAGTATCCCATAGTTGTACACTGTGCAGATTTGTAAAGTTTATTTGGGTTGTGCTTGTATTTCACACACACTGACTTCAACACTTGTTGGGGGTACAGAGTAGAGTACTTCAGTGAGCACAAGTGAAGGTATTACAAACTTTTTGCTCCTATGACAATAATTACAAAATTGGTCTTGATTTAGAAGTCCTTGCCTGAGGCTCACAAATAGTTCTGTTTCCACAAAAGTGGTGGAGGAGTAGGTGTCTTTCTTTCCCCTTTCTGTATGCTGGCTGGGTGCTGGAGAGTAGTCTCCTAATAACTACTTCTAAATGAATGCTCTGGGCTGTTTTTATATAGAATCACTGTCCCAGTTAGAATTCAGTTGCTGTCCTTAATCAGCTACCTCACTGGTGGCCAAAGGCTGCTTGGGAAAGAGACGAAATTTCTTGCACCTCTTGTGGAGCACTTTGATAAATTCTGTGCTGCTGCTCTCATTTATTTGATGAGATTTATTTTCAGGTTGAGTGTGTAACAAGTGGACTGAGTTTAGCTGCTGTAATTAGCAGTCTCTGAGGACAGCAGTCACTCTGTGGTGATTGGTAAAATACAGGATAGGCTTTTATGGGCAACAGAAGTACATGAAACGTGTTTCTCCTATCAGCAAAAAATATCCTATCCCTATCCTTGTGTATTGTAACTATCCACAGTAGCTGCAGCTTCCGTAACTGTGAGGTTTTGTTAAAGTGTCTAGACTGAAGGGCACCTGGTTAATTTCTAAAGAACCTGAGACCAAATGCTTGGAGGCTTGAAGGTCTTGTACCTAGTTAGTTTTCATTTCCAGGTCATTGGCCTTTGGCTGGATGAGATTAGAGTGCTGAGCCCATTTCTGAGGAAGACTTACTAATACAGATGGTATATCCAGTTTTAACATGCAGTGGTAGAACAAAACCTGCCGTTACAGCCATGTGAGTTGGGGACATGAAGAGGAGCTTTTTTCAAAATGCAGGAGTGGACAAGTGGTGGTTTGTTACTCCAGAGGGAAGTACAGGGAAGGCATTGTCTGTTCTTGGCCCTGGTCTGGTGTTATACTCTGTTATGTTTGGCTGAAATATTTTGTTTGTAGCTCAGATACAGTGATGTGAAATAGAACAAAACTGAGCTATAATAAGTAAATGCATGCTATTTTTATAGTATTAAGACAGCAAATATTGCATAATGACTGGGTTTCTTATGCCTGCTGAAGGATTTAATTCTGCCTTGCTGCTCTGTCAAAAGAATCCTTTTGTTGCATTGTGCAAAGCAGTTTGAGTCTCTTTTTTTGTTTATTCCCCTGAAGCCCCAAAGCTGCAGACAGCCCTGAATAATCCTGGCTAGGTTTACACCCCAGTGTAGCCTGCAGGGATCTCACTGCAGACAAATCTTAGTGAGGAAAGCTGCTGATGGCTGCTGCTTTGCAGCTGGCCTTCAGAGTCAGGCCGGGTGAATTTTATGACAAACAATGCACTAAAGAGGAAGAGAGAAATACCTTCATTCACTGTTAAATGTCATCTGAACTGCTTTTGTCAAGAATGGCAAAACTATAGCAACCACATTTCCAGAGCTGTTCCCTTTCCTGTGACACACCTAACCTGCCTTTCCTCAGAGCTTGTCAGCACACCACAAAATCCTTTAGACCTTTGACATGGGTGTTTCTGGTGTGAGATGCAGATGCTGATGTCTAAGGAATATGAGACATATCTGGGCTTCATTGGAGATGAATGCTTGATTGCAGAGGTAGAAGAGAGAAATTTAGACTTTTTTTTTACTCCAGATCTGCTCCCTTTGATACTAATGGACTCTTTCTAATGATTTCAATGGGAAATGAACAGGCCCCTTTGTAAATTGCTGGTAGACTATGTTGTGGAAAGCCTTGTCATGAGTATTTTAGGCATGACTGCTCCTAGCCTTCCGGAGGGAAGGGGGAGATAGAAGCTTTAGGTATGAAACAGTGTTGGCACTGCTTCTGCTAGTGTTTATGCAGTTGGCAGTATTGGTGCTGCCTTCACCTCCGTGTAGTGAGACTGTTCCTTTGGCTGTGGGGGGGGTGGAGGAAAGGTGTGTACATCTTTAAGAAATGCATATTTTTCACATATGTCTCTCCTGAGTAATGGGACTCCTGTCCAGTGGAGTGCTGGCTTATAATGAGACCTGACATTTCTAATTAGGGCCGCTTTATGAAGAATGGGTGTAACTCTGTTCTCCATCATTTATGATTCTTCCCCAGAGCTCCCCCCAGCTTCTGCTGGGATCAGGGGCAATCCTGGAGGCAGCCCTGGAGAGGCAGGGCTGGGCACACTTCTTCCTGCTGCAGCTCTGCCACTGCACTTCAACTCCAATTTACGCTCCCGCTGTTTGAGCCCTGTGCAGGGCAGGAGCTGAATCTGCAGAGGGCTCTAATCACATGGAGCTTCTGTGATGTGGAGGGACAGTCACGCTTCTTTTCACTGGAGACTTAAATAAGATCTGATCCCAGGCTTCCACCGGCAAAATATTTATGCACCAGCACACTGAAACTTATTCTCTGCTCACTCCCCTTTTAGAAGCTCCATGCTTGTCTCTAGTGCTTTCCTTAGTGCTTTCCCTTTTTATTTTCTTTTTTTATTCCCCTTTCTTCTCTTTTTGATGCGTGCACTGGATTTTGTCTCACTGCAGTGGGATTTCTCCAAAGATTCTGTATTGCGTCTTTGTATGCACTCTGTGCTCCGTGCTTGCTGCTTCCCTTGATGGCACTCTCTGAAGCCTGTTTATTATCATGGGTTCTAAAGCAGTCTTGTCCCTATTTTGTCCTAACTATTTCTTGTTTGTAGCAGCACATTATGAGGAGCTCTGTTCATGCTGCCTGAAAGTGTGGGAGATATAGTAGAATACTGGGGCCCTGGGAGCTTTGTGACCAAGGTGGCTGTGCCAGGTCCTGTGTCTTTTGTATGAACCAAGCCAGGTGCTCCATCAGCTGCAGCAAAATATTCCCTTCAGGACATGTTACATTTGGTCCTTTCCACAGCTTCTTCCCAGGAAAGCTGGATCACAGCGATCTGAAACCACCATGTTTTACGTGCCCTAAAAATGGTAAATAGCTCCAGTTAGAGGTGAGAATGTACCTGGACTGTGTTTGATGGTGTTCTGCACCCTTGGCCAGTGATGGTCTGACCATATTTGAAAGCAGATGATCTCTGCTCCCTCATGGCATGGCAGGGGTTTCTGTACACACAGGACAAATGCTAGTAAAAAGCTGTGATGAGCATCTCATTTTATAAATTTTGGGCTGGAATCTTGATTTTCCTGTACCTACAATGCATAGACCACTAATTCTGGAAAACCTCTGAATTAGAAGCAAGACTTTTTTCATCAAGAGGTTTTTAGTTGGTTTTACTTGAGGTACTGAGAGGACAGCCCCATGCTTGGGGGTTTTTCCCATGAGTTGATATTTTTCTTCACTTGGAAGATAGCGAGTGAAACACTGGAAGAGGTTGCCCAGAGGATCTTAATCCGTGAAGGTTTTAAAAATTAGTCTGGATGTGGCCTTGA
The DNA here is from genome assembly GCA_013397075.1 of Rhabdornis inornatus. Taxonomy (NCBI): domain Eukaryota; kingdom Metazoa; phylum Chordata; class Aves; order Passeriformes; family Rhabdornithidae; genus Rhabdornis; species Rhabdornis inornatus. The sequence continues at coordinate 175,310 of VWZS01008949.1, read as the reverse complement.
GCAATACAACTTTGTCAGCCCTGCTTTCGGAAGGAGATTGGGTCACTTGACCTTCAGAGGTCCCTTTTAACCTAAATTATGCCATTATTTCATTTTTTCTCCTATAGGATGCGGTAGTTGTGGAAGATCTTCAAATTGATTCAGTGCCTTTTTTGCTCAGTACTTTCTAGCTGTGTGTGTCAGTAAGCTGAAGGCAAGATTTGCCAGTGTCATTTGAGATTGTTATTCAGCTCTTCAGTTTATCAAGAGTGGTAACAGGGCTAAAGGCAGAAGAGAATGTGGCCTCAGCTAACAACACAACCTGATGTCAGCATCAAAAGGCTGCAAGCCACAACAGAGGCACTTCTATAAATGGCAGCCTGTATCATTTAATGCACATCCTGTGCTGATTTGGTGTTATGCTAGAATGGGTGATAATGCTTCACTTCAGTTTTATTGGTCTGTCATCAGTGTGACTGTCAGGTTGCACATGGGCATTTTCAGTGAAGCATTAAGATGCAGACTGCTCTTTGATTTTAATATTAAGAATTTAAAGTTTGATATTTAAATGTGGATATATTCTAATTGTTTATGTTTTCTAATCGTTATGTAAGAGCAGTTTGCGACAAATTAGTAGGTGAGCTGTGTTTTGTGCAATTTAATCTTCATGCCATTCTTCAAAATACTATTATTAGGACACTTCTGAAACTTGTAAGCTTTATTTTGCAGACATTGCTCTGTGTTCTTCTTCCCTGTGAAGACAGCCTAAGTATTTCTTGTAACTCAGGACGTTTGAATTCATTTTCTTCATCTCAGTAAGGTTTTTTACCTTCTTTCCTTGTAGTATTTGGTAAAGAAAGCTAAGTAAGCCTGGTTTAAATGTAATCTAGATGACTAACCTAGATCACCTCAACAAACCCACCCCTATTCTAGGCAGGAATTATCAGTGGTTCTTTGTGTCAGTGGGAGAGGTTTTCCAGATGGATTAGAAGGACCTTGTTTCAAATATTTAAAAACTAAACACAAAATGACAATACAAAAAGAGGGACTGGAAGTTCTCCAGCCAATCTTCTCAGTTCTGCTTTTCAGTGAATACTTCATCAATTCAGTCTCCAGGTTGTAAAGAGAAGGGAGTGATTAGTGGGGACCCTTGAAGCTTTGCACAGGTGAAGAGGCAAGGCAAACAGTTTGAGTTTATGCTAATTGAAGCACTGACTTCTTATGGACATCCTTATGTAAAGGTTTTGTTGAAATTCATGCCTCCCAGTTAAAAAAACCTGATCCTACTCTGAGCAAAGCTAAAAGTGAATCTATAGTTATCTGTTACGTGCTGTGCTTCACATGTGCCAGTTCCTCTGTTTGCTAATTCTTCTTTAAGTGAAGGCAAGCACAGATGGTTGCTAGAGAGAACCAGATGATTCTCCAGCATGATGATGTGTTTGCAGGAGTGGGACTTGGACAGGCCTAAGGCTGATTTGTTGTCATTGCTTTGAGTTTTAAATTTTCATTTAGAAAGTTGAAATTCCAAAGTTTTGCCACCATCTTTAGTGTGTGGTGTGATTCATTTATGGATTGTTAAATTCTAGCAAGATGCTTGTTGACCTTTCAGTCATTTGTTGTTAAGAAGCCATGCTTGTTACCTGTTGAGCCTAAACTAGAATGAGACATGAATCAGACATGAACAGAGAAGTTCACATAGGACACGCATTAATTCTGTAAGAGATGTAGGGGTTCTTCTCTCCTAGTGCCAGGAGACAAAGTTGTTCTCATCCCTTCACAGACTCTTCCGACTAAATCATGCCAAGAGACTCTCACCAGAGGGTGAGTGTAATTTCATCTTTTTAGCTCAACTGACATAGTTTAGCTGGACTGAAAGGCCCCTGGGTGCTGGTTAATATGCAGGATAATGGTTCAGAGCTTGCTTCCCTGGCTGGCTTGTGGCTTCTAAGCATGGATTCAGTGTTTGACAGCATCTAGGGAGCTGATGGGATTTGCAATGAACCAGAATATCCAATGAACCAGAATGCTGCTGGTTACTGATTCCTAAAGGCTACCACGGTAGTGGTAAAGAGCTGTTGTGTAACTGAGCCATTCAGTTCCAGTCTGGACAAAATAATAATTCTTGCTACTTGAAATTAAGGTAAGTGATCTGTAGTGGCGGTGAGCAATGCAGATGGCTCAGGCTGGTTAGCGGTGGTAGCTTCAGATGAACCAGGCTGATCCTGCTCTCATGTTTTGGGAGGCCTCAAATATTCTTTCTCTCTGAGTAAACTGATACCTGGTAAAGCAGTTGGCCACATATGAAGAATAATCATGCCTAGACAGAAATGTCTTACTTCTATAGTACCTGCAAGTGTACAGGCCCTTCAGCACTGCTGCTTGTGAAAGGAATGAAGTGGTCAAGCTGTGACTGGTATTTGCCTTCTCCAGTAATGCTGAAGGTTTATGTACATTTGAGCATAGAATTTGGGTTTAGGGATTTGATAAGACATAATTTTCCCCTACACTTTATTCCTATTGCTTCTGAATTTTGTTTGCATCTGGAGGCAGGGTGCTGCAAACTGCTCACTTGCCCCCTGTGCTTGGTTTTCAGTAACAGCTGCTGACAGATGGCAATGCCCTGTGAGCATTCCCTGTTATTTGTGTTAAACAACAAAGCAGCAGCAGCCTATATTGTCTGCTAAAAATCACTGAATTGAGTGGAGAAAGATACAGCTTTTTCTTCTTGGTCTGCTTCACATTTTCTGACGTCCAACTACTGATACACTTCTTTGTTTTCTTTGTGTTATAGTCAACTGTACGTACAAATTTTTTTAATGATCATACTGGTTCTTCAGGTAGTCTAAGCAATGCCTGGAAACACCTGCTAATAATAAAAACTTGCTAATTTGGTGCTCATGACTGCCTCTGTTTTCACACCTCCTCTGTGCTATAACCACTTCCATACCTGATATGTTTAAGTCATAGAGTATGTGAGCATTTTTCAGTGTGTCAATGGGTAGTAATCCTGCCTGTCAAAGTGAGTACTAACACTTTGTTATACAGAGTGTAACACCTGGTCACTACTGCTTCTGATTTGTGAAAATGTAAAGCAAATGCATAAAGAGTCTGGAATCTGACTATTGATCTTAAGCAATATTGTAACTTTAAAAGAATTTACTTGTGCATCAAGATCCTTTTACTTGGCGAATGAATAAATAGAAATAGTGAGTCTTAGCTCTCAAACAGTTTTTGCAACTGGTTCAGGTGTGCTTTGAGACAAATGTATTTCATGCCTGTGAGTCACTGTCAAAGCCTCAAAGTTGAAGGTTCAGAAATTAAACTCTCAGATGAAGTCCGTGACTAGTGAAACTCATTTGGAGATTGGTGAGATTGGTTTCAGCATCTCTTCCAGCTGGTAGAAGGAAGGTCTTGGTGCTACCTGGAATCCTGATGTTGCTACACAATAATAAAAAAATAAAAGAATAACAAGAGTAATAAAATAATAATAGTAAAAATAAAATAATAAATTAATAATTATAATAAATACAAACCACCAAATATATTTTATTTGTATATAATACAAGTGTATTTTGCTCTGCACATGTGATTGGGAAGCTGTTGTGGAATGAATTATGTGGAAGAATGACAAGTAAGAAGATGCATATGCACCAGTCCCTGGGTGGCTCACAAAGCACAGAATGTGTAAATTCCTGTTATGTGTTTTATAAGAATTTCTCTATTCCCTTCTCTACTTGCTATCTGTCCTTCCCTGTGTGTTGTAGACATTTAATCTCTACCTCTCCTCTGTGTTTTCCAGAGCCTATTTCCATTTCCCCAAACTTTAACTCAGGCAATGTACATCAAGTATCATACTGAGCTCTGGTTACCTAAATTTTGTTTCTGTTGGGTAATCTTTGTTTCGGGCAAGTAGTGAAAATCCTCGTAAATTTTCGGGTTATTGAGTTTAAGCTTTAGAGTGAATTGTATATCCTAGAACTGAAATAAGAGTAGGAACTGTTCATCTCAACATGTATACTTCTGCTCATGTTTACAATTTAACAAAGCAGAAACATTGTGTAGTGGAGTCTGTGGTTCTCCTGGTGAGTTCTATGTTTATATCATGAGTAGCCTTGCTTCTAGGGGACAGCTTACTACAGAAGCAAGCTGTCCCCTAGAAGCAAGCTAGGGGACAGCTTGCTTCTAGGACCTGAGCCTTTACAAGGACTACACTTTACAGCTTGCTGTTTAGGAGTAAAGTGTAACTGTCACATATGAAGGGACATAGCTCTCTCCAGCATAGACAAATCAGTGCAGGGGGAAAGAAGCTGCTATCTAATTTGTCCATTTGAATTATCATTGCAGTGATCTTTCAGGGCCACAGATGTACAAATTCACTCTCACAGCCAGACTTGCCTTAGGGAAAAGAGAGATCTCAAGCTGCTTAGAAAATAGTTCCTTGTATTAGTAAAGTGTTGTTTTCTTTTTAGTTTTGACTTGCTGACTTCTTTAAGTCTCGCATGGAGACAGCAAGTATGCCCTGTCTGAAACCAGAGATCTATATAGATGGAAATCAGTTGGGTTTCAGTATCCTGTGATGATAATGATTTCAGTAATTTTTCTGAATGAGGAAGGGCTTGTACCAGCAGTGCTCACCACCTTGTCTCAATCTTGTTCCACATCAGCTTCTCTAAGATGGCAGAATCACCTCTGAGAAGATGTCAGTGCTAGGGAAAGATGAGTGATTTTGATTTCTTTTTTTTCCCCAGTAGTGGTGAAAATGGCTGTGCCAGGTTTTTTCTGCAATCAAAGTTCCCAGCTTTTGCCTGTGAACATCTTTGATTTTTAATGTTACCCATTCCATTTAGGTCCGCATTTGTTTTGTGGAGTCTTTAATGAGTAGATCCAGAGTAAGATGTTTAGCTGGGTTGTGGTTAGTGTTTGTATTCTTTGTGGTAAGTGTGAATGATTCTGCTTGGCTTAATTTTTCTTTCTTTAGTGCTAAGTTAAATTATATTACCTTACACTTGCCATAGTTTAATAGCATCTCAAGGGCTGTTAGTTTGGCTCAGCTGGTGTCTTATAACTTGTTAAGCAGCAATAATTTGATTGTGTGTCTGAGTCCTGAGGCAAATTCATCCTTGTTTTTCACTTGACAGACTTTGCCCTTGAACCAAGAGGAAATCTTCTGCTTGCTTGTAAATGTTTATTCAGAGCTATTCACCAAATTTTGAACTTAATTAAAACTAAGAGGTTAAGGTCAAAACTAGTCTGCCCTTAGTCCCTTTGTTTAATTCTTCTTGTGGATAAGATGGTCTCAGCATTAGAGTCAAGTGGTACAGGAGATTCAGCAGGGAAACTGGTAGAGTTCAGATCAAATGAACCTAGATTTTACTGGTCTGCCACAAGACATTTTTTCAATTTGAATTTCCTATTTGATCCTAACATACTGTTATTTGATGCAGTAAGTGGCTTTATGTGGGAAAACTGATTTCTTTCATCATTCTTTCTTGGACAGAACAGCTGTGGAAGTTTTCTACTGTGCACACAGTATGTGGGAATAAACCAGGGTGGTTACTAAAGGAGTCAAATGATCAGGTGTGATCAGAATCAATTATTAAGTCCAACTTTCAGTCATGGCAGATGGTTTTGGATGGCTGTCCAATAGGCTTAAGTTTTACCTAGGTGCAGGGACCTGAGGATGGTTGAAAAAGGGTGCTGAACCATGAGGAGAAAGTGAATAGCAGCACTGACTGAGGCCAAATAAAAATGGGTTGGGCAGGATTATGTTAGAGTGATTAGGACACAACTACTTGCATTTCTTTAACTACTTATTTTCTTTTAAAAGAAAAGGAGGCAGATATTTGTGCTTATTTTTTTATAAAGTCAGAATAACAGTAATTATTTTTATCTGTGCTATGACTGCATTATTTATATTGCAAGCACTTTGGGAAAGATGCTTTCTTCTTTGTAGCACATTAAAGTTCCTCTGCTTGCTTGGGGTTTCATGTTGCCTCTGAAATATGAATATCAATTTTAGTAGGCTGAAGTAATTAATGACAAAAGGAAGGAAAATTTCAGCAATGTCTTGACTCTACCTTTTTGTGTGCTCTTCTCCCTCTGAGTATGACTGCATTATTTGCTGTAGCTAATGATGATTCTTTATGGGGAAGAATGAGGGTGAAGGAGTGTAGATCTACCTTATGTTTTAAAGGTGTTGGGGGGAGGACAAAGCAAGCTTCAGGAAAACAGAAGCCCTGCTGACTGTTAATATTTTATAAGTTGTGACATATTTTTGGTTTTGGTAATTTTCTCCTACGACTTTTTTCCTTGAACCCATTGTTTTCTTAAATTGATGCTTTGAAGGATGGATGAAAAAGGCCCAAGAAACGGATGTATCTCAGAAATTGGAGCTTTCCATTTGTAAATCAGGCATTCAGACTGTGCTTATATTTATTTGAAGCTGTTTTAATTATCCGTCTGATTTTTTTTTGGGTTAGCCAACCACGTGGAAACCATATGCTGTACTGAAGTATCTGTCAAATAGACTAACTGATGTACTAAAACCTCTCTATGCTCACTGGAAACCATACAGAAGGAAATCAGAGATAATAGCAGCTTAAAAAAAACCAAAATCCTGCAATGTTCTGCATGCTCTTGGATTCACCTCCATCCCAAATGTATAGAGCTGGAAGCAGAATTTAGCCTAATGTGATAGTGGTTAAATAAAAGAAATCCTGTACTCTGATCTATCTTCTGGCATGTGCTATAATTCTGACTTTTCTGCATCACCTGCAGTCAGCTTCCTCATGTGTACTCGGCCTTTGTTTCCACTATGTCAAAAAAGTGGAACTAATCCTGTCTAGTTCATACACAGATCTGTGCAGAGTAGTATTATAAGTTATTGCCAGTGAACACCCATTCTAAAAATTACTAAACAAGCATTTTTTCACTAAAAATAAAACCTGTCTCATATTATTTACTAGTTTCTGCTTTTGCATCTTAAAAAAAACCCGAACATTTTCAATGCTGCCTTTGAAGTCACTGGTCTTGGGTAATCATAATAAATACAGTAAGATTTTTCTGCAATGGTCCTGAGAAAAATGAAATGCTAACCTTTCATTTACTGTGTTTATTCTCTTTGAGACATTGGGGATAAAAACCAAATGGGCTTGATTGTCAGGAAACCATTGCTTCCCTCTTGCCAGTGTTTGCCAAAATGAGCATGATGTGAGTGGGGAATGGGCATTTCTCACCAGCTCTAAGGAGCTGCTGCCCTAAGCTCTGGTTGTAGTCGAATGTGCTCGTGTAGGCATTGCAAAAGCTGGCATGAGCTGCAAACATTGGCACTGGTATACTGGTGCTGAAGCATGCTTTGGAAGATCCTGTGATGCAGGTTCTCAAAGGCTCTGCTTGCTCTCAGGGAGCTCAATTGAAGTGGTGGGGGACAAGAATGTTCCTAAGTCCTACTTTGATTAGTTAGGAGTAGGCAGAAACTTGTGCTTTTTAGTGCATCAGGAGAGTGCTCAGGCAGGCAGTGCTGCTCAATACTCCAGAGAAGTGTCAGCATCATGTCTGGCTCCCCATCCCTTTCCTTTGCTAACAGCTGCATTGGGTGCTCTGGAGACCTCAGACCCATTGTGACAGGAGCTCAGAGGCATCTCAGACCACTGTTTGGTAACCATTTCTGGCTATAGAACCTGGGTTATACAATTCAGCTTTGAATTATTCTTAGATAAACAAAACTTGTCTGTATACTTTGCTTGTATATGTGTCTTCACAGTCTGTAGTAATACACATCTTTATGAAGATGAAGCATTTATTTATGGTAGAAATTCCTGGTCATAATGCTGGTCATGTCTGTTTTACTAGCTGATAATCTTTCTCAAAAGGCATGTAGGCTGAGGAGTTGTTCTGTAGTTTTCCCTCTTTAGTTTTTCTTTCGTCTCAACTGCCTTCAGTCTGACATTCTTATCTAATGATTATTGCCCACTGAGCATTTTACAGTATTTTAAATGGTCATCTAATTAAAGTATATTAATTATGCATCAAACCAGGCATTCTGGATGGGAGTCACTGATGTATGATGTGTGTAACAGTGTACAGTTTTAGCCAGTGTAGTACCCATGTTCTTGCATTAGCCTTTAACCAAACAGATAATGCCTTGGGACAGAAGGCTCCTGTTTTCTGTGGCTGTACAGGCTGTAGGCTGACAGCCTTGTTTTTTCCTTCATTTGTCTGGGATAACTGCACCTATTTTGTTTCTTGGCTCAGAGGTCGCTGCTTGGAAAGTTTAGGATGCTCCACCATCTCACAGGAAGGGCATATATAAGGTGCTGGGCAATATGTCCCTGTTAATGACTGTAAATAAACCTAAATTCAGGTACTGGAAAGGGCTGTTTCTGCAGCTTCCCCAGGTCCCTCCAGCACAGCTTACTGGCTTAACTTCACTGACCCAGCCATCCTGTGAAACTTAACCCAAAAGGAAACAAGGCTGCAGCGTGGCATTTTTATCTCCTTGTAGATATCTCTAGAAGGCTTTCTGCTGCAGGACTTGCATGCATTAGCAGGCTTTGCAGGATATTCTCTGGTGGCTGGAAGTGGGGTCTGAAGCATTTCTGCCCCCCCCAGTATACTCTGTGTAACTGGAGGCAGTAAGATGTATTTGTCTATTTTTGTAACAACGCTTTGTCCTAAAAATGTCAGGATGCTCTTTCCTTCCAAACACAGCTCTGCGTGCTTGTTGTCAGTGCTTTACACCTCGGTATGCTGTGTGTGTAGAGAATGAGCGTCCCTTCAAGAAGTGATAAGTAATAACAGCATAAACTGCAATTTCCTTGTGTAGACAGTGATGGGTGTTGGGGCAGTCAGCATCGAGGTGGGCGGCACTGGTCATAATTGCCTGAGGAGGCAGAAGGATCTGTGCAGGGAATGCCTATTGGGGAGTGCAGGCTGGAGAAGTGCCTCATCCTATGATGTCATGGCAGCAGATGGTGCAAATAGCTGGAAATCTGGACCTGGTTGTGCCCTGTCTGCACAGAGGGCTCTTGCCCTTTGCTGGTGAAAAACACTGTCCATTTCAAGGCTTTAAGTTGTTGGTATGCCTGCTAATTAAGTTACATAGGGTATAGGCAGTCCAGGTAAGACAAAATATCACCTATCAATTCCACAGGTATCTCCTTATTCCTTCAGCTTTTGGCAAATAAGCCCCAGGCCGCCGCCAGCAGGTGTCTCCCTGGGAGCTTGGTTTAATCTTGGTTGCTCTTCTTCTGTAGCAGCAACCCTGGGAAATACAGAGAACTCAGTTTCAGGTGTGGCTAAGCTTCAAGCAATTGTCAAGAACAGCTAAATTAAATTTTTTTTTCTAATACGTTGTGATTTGATTTCTACTTTACCCAAGCCCTTTGCAAATGTCCTTTTTTGAATAAGCATAGAGCAGTTTTGAAGATAATATTGGGAAAATAAGAAAACATCTTTAGTAGGTGGAAGAGAAAGGGATCAGTACAAAAAACGATTCAGTAATAGAGCTTAATCTAGATTCTGTAAATGCCCTGAAGTCTTCACAGCCTTAAGAATGTCCCTCAGCTCTGTTTCAGTTTACTCACACGTTAAAATAACAAGAAGTGTTTCTTGGTCTTGTTGAATGGCTCTGCCTTTTAGTGACATTTAGATAATTTTTAAAGCGAACACTGTGCAAAGCTGACCACAGAGCTGGCAGAAGAGGCTGTTGCCTGGGGTGCTGGCTGTAGTGTGGATGACCAGCAGCTGGTGATGCTGATGCCCACTTTGTCTGCTGCCTGAATCCTGATGTTTGCTTGCTAGGAACACAAGGAGTCCAGGCTGCTGCCATAAGTTTTCCAGCAAATGCAGAGATGGAGGTGAGAGCAAGGAGGGGAAAGGTTCATTGATGGCTCCTTAACCTGACACATCCCTGCTATGTGTGCATGTGGAAGTGGCACCTCAGGGAGTTCCTGTGCCTCTGCAGAATGGAATTTTTCTGTCTTGTGAATGAAGGCAGAAAAATTCACTTTCTTTAATATAATTATTTGCATAAATAATTAAACTTTAGTAAGGCTGAGGCAAAATCCTAATATTGCCACTGCAATGCAGCACAGAGGATGAACATTAAAGTGGGAAATAGTGTGCTTTATCTGCAGTTCAGGTATGACAGGATGGTGTGACAGGACTGATTCCCATAATTCTGTCAAAAGGTGTTTTCTGACTCCAAAAGATCTGCCTGAGCCATCCTGCATCAACAGCCTTTCTCATTGATTCTCTAGGGCTTAGGGACCCACTTTGTGTCTTTTATCTCTGAAGATTATGCTAATGAGAGTGCAGTGAGGAGGGAGTAGTAAGGCAGTGCAATGTAAAGGATATTTTCAAGGGTCCAGAACAAAACTGGGGCAGCTCCCCCAAGCACAGTCAGCAGGGAAGTCCACAGCAGTGAAACACAGAAGCAACACCCTGGTGTGGAGTCTGTTCCAGGCTCTGAAATAGCTGGGATGTTTGTGAAGGGAGATGCATGGACAGCCTGGCAGTGAATGGAGGGTGGGTGTTCCACAAGTGATAATGAGGAACCTCTGGGCAGCCACAGGGGTAAGTGCAGGGCAGGGAAAGGCTGCTTTTGCTCTTTAAATTGAAACTTTATGTAAATGCGTGGGCTTTTGGGGTGGGTGTGTTTTTCCAAGGTATGCACTGTGGATTTCCTGGTGCTCTTGAGGTCTGGGGGAAGGCTGTGTGGCTGGCTAGAAAAAGCACTGTGGGAATATTGTATTTCCAAGGATTACTTTCAGGAAAGTAAATCCTTATCTCTGTCTCTTCTCCACTTTGGTTTTGCCTTATGTACATGTCTGTGTCTGTCTCTCAGTTATTTAATTTTTTAAAATCAGTATGGGGTAAAGGCTCTGTCTGTGTATCTCGTCGGACATGGATGTATGATTCTTGTTCAGGTGTCTGTATGAACTATTGTAAAGTAATTGGTGAAACTTACAAATCCTAGCTCTTAATGAATTTATTTCAGTTTTTGGTGCTTTTGTGAATTCTTTTGGTTGTTTGAGCTGTTGCTCTTTCACTCAGTGTCATAGTTACTATGTTGTCTCCTATTGATATTTAATTCAATAAAGCTTATAGGAATGTAACATTTGTAACGCCTCTTTTCTAAATCTACTTAAAGCTAATGGAAACTTTCATATGGCTGAAAATGGCGTAACTGACAGTTTCACTAACTCTTAGACACTCCCATTTCCAGATGCGTTAGTTTCATGAATAGAATTTTATTAAAACTTTTGTTTGTTGTGTTCTTAGTTGTGCTAATGCTCATAGATGCTATTAGTGGGGGCATGCTGTGACTTTTGACTTGATGGCATTAATACTGTCAACATTATGGTTTTAAAAGTTGTGTTTTGAAGTAAACAGGCTCATTAAATCCTTTTTATTTTTCTCTTGTTTTCAAGTCTTTAAACCTCCTGTTTGCAGTCATCCCCACAGCCATCCATCATGGCTACATCTTAAATTAGAGTTATCTAATTCCAGCATTGAAAATTTTAACATCCCTCAGAAAAGTAACTTAAATTGTTATAAGTTGCATGATTTCAGATCAGTCTTCTGCAGGACAATTTTGTTTGACTTACCAGGCCAGTCCCTGAGAGCAGATTTTGAATGTTGCCTGGGCTATTGCTTATCCTTGCAGATTGAAGTTGAAATTTACTTTTCATATGCTTATTGTGTCTGCCTAGTCTGGTGTTGGATGGGGTCAGGTCAAAGTGTACAACAATTTCCTCATACCACTTTGGTAAAGTAAATTTTATCATACTGGTATGAGTTTAATAAATAAAGGGTTCCTCACTAACAGAAATGTGCTTTTAAAATGATTTCTACTGCCTAAATGTTCATCTGCTCACAGAGGGATGGCAGGCATGAATACTCTGAAATTAGGTTTTTGGCTGTAAGCAGTATGTGTATTAGAACAACAGCCTATGTAAATACAATGTACTTGGAGCAGAAGATAATTCCAAGGGCTGCTTCTTTGAGGATTCTTCTTTTCCTTTGTAATAGGAAAGTCGAAGACCTATTAGGCTCATTAGCTTGTGATTAGACAGAATGAGAGAGCAGCCAAGATGATGTCTCATTTCCTTGCTAAGGAGGGAAAACTGAAGCATTTGGAATTAAAGCATGTGGTGTTATAAGAATTATTAAAGCCAAAAGTGTTTTGGCCTGACATTCTTGGCCTGGGTCTCTAAGCACCACCTAAGCTGTGACTGATGGCAAACGTGTTGTTTATTGTATTTATTATGGCCACAAATACATTGACTAGATTTGCATTGTTGAAACCTTATTCAGAAATACTCTAACCCATAATGATGCAGATTCTAGTCTAAACAAGGTGATATATGTCAGATAAGAGAAAAAAAGCCAGGGTACTGGAGGATAGGTATGTCCCTGTCATTGTTCAGCCCCTGGAGCAGTTCATGCTGAAGTCAGGTTTTTGGGACTCCACTTCAAAGCCAGTTGTGAAGGATGATGAGGTGGTTCAGCACATAGTGCCAGAGGGCAGCAGCAGGGATGGGCTGGAAGTAGAGCTGGTGACTAGGTTGACCTGGGATAACTGGAGATGGTGGGACAGAGAGGGGCAGGTGGCATTGGTGGGGCTGACCAGGGTCACTGAGCCCAAGTGGGTGGCATTTTAAAGGCTCCAAACACTGCCTGGTGTGGAGGGTGGGAAGGAGGAGCTGTGTCTGAGGCCAGGGAGAGCAGCTGGGACACTGGGAGATGGCCAAGCAGGAAACCTTAATGATGTGCTGTGCCCATGAACTTCTGCTTGTAGCTGTGACTCCTTTGTTTTTAAACACTTAATCCTGCTGAGGAGCATATACATTCTCCTTTATCTTTAATGGGTTTATAACCTCATTTTCCTGGAGGAACCTTTACAATACCTATGTTGGAGTTGGACAGGCTTGCACCTAAGCCATGCATGAATTTTGTGTGTGCTAATGGGAAGAGGCATCTAACCTCAGCTGAAGCTGTCTCCCTTGGACACCCGACAGAGGGTGACAGCAGAAGTCACAGCTGGGGATGGGGGTGCCAGATGCTGCTCTGGGGGGAGGGCATGTGTTGAGATGTCAAAGAGGTGTCTGTCTCAAAAATAAGGTCCAGTGTTCATGGACTTGTCCCTGGCAGAAAGGAGTAGAGAGGAACACACCCTGCTTCCTTTGGCATCAGGCATTTTGCTGGTTTGTGTTCTTGGCTTGTAAAGGGCTGTCAGATCTTCAGGGAGCTGGGCTTTGCCCACCTAGTGGGGGTTGAGTGTGGAATTTGGAAGTGCTGTAATGTTTGTCAGCTTTAGCAGCTCCCTGTGTGCTCCTAGTGGAGCCTGCCATAGGAATGGTGTGGAGGCAGGTTCTTTTGGTGTCATCCACTTTCATCTGCATCCAAAAGGGGGATTCTTCTGAGAGTGATGCAGGTGATTCATGCAAGAGATACCCATCTTGCCTGTTTCAGCTATCCTGATGATTGGAAATGGAACAGGTGATGAGTGGGTGCAGTTGGACCCAGGACAAGTTTAGTCCTTTACAGAGTCAAATCTGAAGACCATAGTGGGGCATCTTTGTTAGGAACAGATCTGATGGAAAGCTCTCTTCCCAGTCTGTCATCACTACAGAGTAGCTGTCTTCTCTAAAGCTTACAAACAAATAACTAAAATATTTGAATCGGACATCCTAAAGTTTTTAAAAGCCAGAAAGCATATTTTTAAATTTGAGACTCTGCTTTAAAAGGTCCCAGGCTGGTGGTGCAGGCAAGGGAAGCGCTGGCCCTTGTTTACCATGGTTCCTGAATAGCTGGTGCAGGCTCTTCTCACCACTTTTCACCTTGCCCAGACCTGAAGGGGTTACATTTTAAAATGAATAATGACTACATTTATTCGTCATGGACAAATGATGACAGCTGTTGAGATGCTCCTGTTAGCGCTTCCCAGGGGATAAAGTCAGGCTGGTTCCTAGTGCAAGCCAGCCGAGCCAGGCAGACTCAGCTCATCTTCATCCCGGAGTATTTGTCCTGGGTTCCCCTCGCTGGTAGGGAATTTCCTCCCTAGGAGTGAACGGAAGTTTCTTGGGCTGAAATGGATATTGATAAGAATCGTGCAGATCTGCAGCCGTAGAGAGAGGACAGAGGCCGTGGCTGTTTAAATCCACGTGTGAAGACAGCATGCTTAATGAGTCGGAGGGGCAAGGATTGATTATGTTCTGGACTGAAAGCCGCGGCGCTCCGTGAAGCACTCTTACATCTGGGCACGCTATGGAAAAGATGAAGGAATGTTGAGGAAGCTTATTTGCAGAAGGATATGTACTTGTAAGCAATTTTCTCTTCTTCTTAAATAATGTAAAGGATTTGAAAAATGTAAAGCAGATTGTCTTCTCTCTGTCTCTGAGACAGCAGAGTGGCGAGCAGACAAAGGCCTCTATTCTAAGGGCATGTCTTTGATAGAGAGTACTGTAAGGTCCTTATAAATAAGGACTGGGGGTGTCCTGTGATGGGAGAACGTCAGTGGTTATTTAGTATTAGAATGGGGCACTGATTCCACTTCAGTGCACCTCAGCTGATGTCCTGAGAGTTACACCCATGCTGAATTTGCCATTTGTAGATACGCTGAAAAATACGATCCCAGTTCAAATTATTATTATGAGCAGGAATCAATAGGTGGCAGAAAAAGAAATGTTTTTTTAACAATAATGTATAGTAGCTTGGTTTTCTATTCTTTTCTGTACTCCTGTGTGCAGGTTCCTTTCTGTTCTTTGTTTCTCTTTCTGTTCACACACGTGCTGCTGGCAGACTTGATCTGCAGTTCTGGATGTGGTGCTGTCATTCTGCACTGCTCAGATGAGAAAATGCTGTTGAGTTATCGAAGGGATATTCTGGTTTGATAAATATGTGGGCTTCGTTTGCAGACTTAATGAACAGGAAGATGTGAGTGTAATCCAGTCATCCCCATAACTGTGGGTGGGCTGGTTTGATTTTTGGAGTGTTGTATTTTTGCTAATGCTCAAAAAAGCCTGTTTTAAAAAGCAATGATAGTCAATTTAGTTGCTAAAATGCTACAGGAGTACAATGCTTTTAATATCTGGATTTTTTTAGTTTTGATCTATTATATGAAATAGCAAACCACACCCTCTTCTCCCTTCAGAGGGCTGAGGCTTTAAAAATGCATATAGAAGAGGGAATGAGTTAACTAAGGCTGCATCTAGATAGCCTGAAATGCAGCTGGTGGAGAATTTAATTACCTGATGAAAGAGGTTATGAACTAGTGAAAGTATCTTTTGTTTGCAATATGACTTACTTTCTCCTGGCTGTTAATACACATATGTCAATTAATAGTTTGCTAGATATTTATATAGGAGCTTTTGAAATGAGTGCAACTGGGACAAGTTTTGCTTAGAAGTTTTTGGATTGAATGGCTGTGCAATTCTTTCTGAATCACTTAAACCTTGTCCTAGAGGCTTCAGAGATTACACATTTTAAAGCCTATTTTGATCTGCCCTGACCTTGGTGCAACTCACACCAAATAGTGTTTTTGAAATAATTCTTGTTTGAACTAGACTGTGTCTTTTGGAAAAAAAATTGCTTTTTTAAGAACTGTTGGTGATAGAATTCACTGGGTGATGCATCTCCTAACCTCACAAAGGGTCAGCCCTGTGATTATTGCAAAAAATAGAGGGGGGAGCAGGGAGGAAGAGAGGGAAAAAAAAGGCAACTCAGGATTTAATTTGTTTTTGACTCCAGCCACTTGCCTTGTTGTATATTTTTCTGTTAGGTGAGAAACAATATTAATAAATCACATTGGAAAACGGTATTAATAAATCTTCAGTAGCTGTGTTAACACAGAATATAATCAAGCAACTTATTAGGGATCTGGCTAGACTAAACAATCTCTTGCAGAGAATTTTCATTTAATTGAATTAAAAACATATTTTCTAATCCTTTAATCATTCTCATGATTGTTCCCTGAGCTCTTTTCAAATTATTTTTGAATTACATGTGTCAGAGCAAGACTGGTGTCAATAGGGAGATAGCACGGTCTCCATGGCTGCCCTGAGGCACTGTGTTAAAGAGACAGCCCACATCCTGATTGTGCCTTATATTCTCTTTAGCTGTGACCTGAAATTTATCCAAGTTAAAGTTCTTGTGTTCACTTTTGCCTTGTTCACTTTTTCCTGAACAATAGTACAAGTACCAGCTATTATTTTACCCCTTTCCTTTAGAGTTGCTTTTTTTCCCTAGCTCTTTCCCATGTTTTAAGACATCTTGAACATCAAAATTAAGAGATGTCCTTGTCCACCTTTTTTAACTTTCTGGATGCTTTGTGTACCTGCTGTGTCAATATTGAGTTGTGATTGGAGTATGGCATCATATGCACTGCTGCATATTAAAAATGGGTTGTGTAGGTTTTTAGATGATCTGTGATAGTTCTTCTGTGTCCAGCTGCTAATAAGCCACAGTGCCACTTAGGGCAGGGAAAACTGAAGGTGGTTGAGCTGAGAACAAAACAAGCTTTTCTTCCTGTTCTTTTGCATCTCCTAGAATATGCCTATACTGTTATCAGGTTATTTTTTTACTTTCAGAAAGTTCACCCTGTATTGAATTTCACTCATTAGTGCCTAGCTAGGAGCCTGTATTTGTTACTAGATGTTCCCAGATGCTTTCTTGAGCAGGGATGGATTAAAGCACCTTCTTGACTTTTTGCCAGGTGAAGGAAATGTTCCTGATCTGGTGGAGAGTGGGTGTGTACCTTGGGCTGTTGGAGAGGGACAGACATGAAGCAGGTCTCAAATCTCTGATGAAGTGTTCATGTGGAGAAGCTGAGTGATGGGGGATGAGCTGGCTTTCTGGCCTCAATAATTACGTGTTCCATCTACATCAGCTGCCCAACTGCTTTGTCACCTTTCAACCTAAGGCTGTTTTTTCAAGTGAATTAGCTAATCTGTGTAAAACTGCAGTATAAGCAGTCTTTTGGAATTGAAGTAACCTTGACTGAGAATCAAAGCGGCTGTAGTTCATTTTTAGTTAATTTATGTTCACGTTTGGTGGTAGAGGCTAAAGTTGGATGTACACAGAAGATTCTATAAGGCTTAATGCCCCTTATATTTGGAAACTTCCTTGTAAGGAACCTCGGGTGTTAATTTAAAGAGTTAAAGGGGATTTGTAGCTCCAGATGGGTCTGTGATTAATGATCTGTGGTTCATCAATATAGGTGTTGCCATGTGAACCTTTCTGGGTGATGCTGTTTATCCTTGGTCCGATGCAGGCAGTTGGCAGGCAGGACAGGGCAGCCTCTGCTGCTGGTCCCCTCCACGCTTGGATCTTCTTAGTTTCACTACAGTCTGTGTCAAAAGAGCTCTTGGAGGCATAAATGTGAGAGATGCAGACTGTCAACACCTGAAGTATTATCTGAGGCTTGCATCTTTCTGCTGTAAATTTGAAGTTCATTCTTTTCATCTGAATGCATTCATTGAAAGGTTTATAAAATAGTGGATGCAGTAGTGAAGGATTGGGTTCAGTGAGCTGGTGGTATTCACAGCTAACTGGATTTCTAGCATAAGGACACTGCTGAGATGAGGGCTGGCAGAGCAGGCTGGAAAATGTGGCATGTTTGCCATAACATGGATATGTTCCTTGGGACATCCCTTTGCTTCATTAGACTTACAGCTGAGTGTGGTTTTTTGGCAGATAAAATTTTTGATGATGAAGACTCCGTGGATGGGAACAGACCTTCCTCAGCCAGCTCCTCTACATCTTCAAAAGCCCCTGCAAACTCACGCAGAGTTGGGATGGGCACTACCCGCAGACTTGGCTCTGCAGCTCTGGGCTCCAAGTCTTCAAGTAAGCCAATGGCCTGTATGAATTGATGTGTCTGTGAAGTATTTACAGTGTTCATACTGAGATTCTTGCAAGCACTTCCAGACAAGCCCCCAGAATCCAGTAACAAATTTTTCCCTATGCAATCACTGTGTCTCTGTTCTCTGCATGCCAGAACCAAAGTCTAGTAGGATGAATCTCCAAGCAATCCCCACATCCCCATAATTTGTTTTGCATTTTGCGAGAGGTTGCACCTCTGTGGTTGTGCACTGAGGGCTGTGAGTAAGTCATGTTGGTGCTCCAGTGTGTAGACTTTTGCCTTTGTCATCCCAACTCTATCTGAATTGAGGCTGCTTATAGCTAGATGCCAAACTTCAGCCCTTGCAGTCTAAACCTGACACACTGGCTTTCTTCTAAGACCTTTGGGCATTGCTGATAATGAAGGTGCAGAAAGAAAACTGAGCAGTTGTTCTGAATGTTAGCAATAACATTCTACATGTAGCTGTAATTCCATATGTGTCCTAGGGAAAGGGAGAAAGTTCCCTATATCAGGCAGTCTCTAATCTGATTAGTATTCCAGAGACTATTTATCTTCCTTATCGTTGGTCTGTTTGTGCACCTGTCAGATCTCCACCTTCATCTATTATAGATGGGATTAAATCCTTTAAAATAAAGTCTCACATATAATTAAAGTATTCCCTTTCATCTTTCAGACTGTGTCCCCTAACTGTTGAGTGACTACTGTAATGATTTCCCTAATGTGCCCTCTGTGCCTGTGAGTTAAGGATGCCATGAATGTCTCGCCAGTGCCTGGCATCGAATTTCCCTGCCTCTGCTTTCATTACGTCTGCAGCACTCCCATACTGCTTGGGTAGTGAACTTTCTCTTGGTTAAGTGCCTTGATAGCTGGTGGTTTCTTAATTGATTCTCTTGTTGATAACAAGATTGAAAAGGCTTTTTCATTTGTGTGTCAGCAGCCAAAGAGGGAGCAGGTGCTGTGGATGAAGAAGACTTCATTAAGGCATTTGAAGATGTCCCAACAGTTCAGGTGGGTAGTGTTAGCTGTTAAAGCACGCTGTACTAAAAAGCAGAAGGTGGATATAGGATCTAATGCTAACCATTGGCAAATTGTGCTGCATTGTGATGTTGGCAAATCTTTAGGGGGAAGCAGGTTGGAAGTTGAAGGGAGGCAAGTTTTAAATGGTGGGGTGTCCCAGTAGTTTATGTGAAACCCTCTGGTAACGGAAAGCAATAAAGGTGACTTGTGTTTCGGGGATCACTGCTGTTGTGAGTGTGACAACTGGACCATGCACGTTTGCTGATTTAGCTGGATAGCTGAGATGTATCATGTATCCCCTCTCCTTCACTGGAGCTTTATATTTGGTGAACAGCACATATGTCCACTCATGATCTTCTGTAGGCTTTGACTAATATAGCTACTAGTAGCTGCAGGAACGCTGCTTAAAATTGTGAAACTATAGCAAAATAATGAAATAGGATCCTTTAATCATCTTGTGATAATTTTTAAATTTTCGGTTGCAGGCAGTAGGTGTAAATTCTGCGCATTATGCAAAGACAGTTGTGTCCAAGGCTAGCACATGATGTTTAAACATTGAGGAGCAAAGGACGTGAGAATGTAGTTAGGAATTGATCTGATTTTATGAAGTAAATCCTTCTCTACTGCTCTGTATTTCAATTTGCAGATTTATTCTAGCCGGGATCTTGAGGAATCCATAAACAAGATCAGAGAGATACTATCAGATGATAAGCATGACTGGGAACAGAGAGTTTCTGCGGTAAGTAGTGAATTTAGATAGGATCTCTATTAATACAAGCTTTTTCTACACTGACCTTAATCCCACTGAGGGTACTGGGAGAACCTCATATTAAGGCTGGAGTGTAGTTTTACTGGTGAGCACCTGTTATGTTCCCCCAAACTTGAGGGGAATATTTCCTTGTGAGACTGAATTTAAGCCACATTTGTGAAGGAAATTGCTATTTGATATACAAGAGTCTGTTGAGACAGCATCAGGTTGAACTGGAAGTTGTGCAGCAAATCCGGGTGCAAAGCTAGAAATTTGCTAGCAGGTGCTAAAATCAAAATGTCAGGTCTTATTCAGAATATCTTAAAACTTACCTGATAAGGCAGAAAATTACTTTGCTTACAGAGAACTTATTTATACTTCTCCAAAAGGGACGTGTAAAATAATTCAGCAAGAATTTACACACTTAAGTTTTGACTAAATAAATATGACTGTGGGAAGTGTGGAAGTGGAAAATTGGATGTTATATGCATGTCAAGACTGAGTGTTATTTACTGAGGTGAGCTGTGTTTTCATGATACGAATAGATGTATGGTCTTGTCTACACAGTAGACTTTCATCACTGGTGTAGCAGCTTTGCCATGTCTGTCAAACTCTGTATTACAGATGAGTGGCAGACGAGGCTGATTCAGCTTCTGTTTAATTTTGTTTCTGTACTGAGTAGCAGGGAGCTGAAATCGAGGCCAAGTGCAGATGCATTGGTGCACAGGAGGGTCTGTGAAGGTGTCAGAGGATTGTCTGTAGGATGAGATGGTGGTCCCTGTAATATTAGTAGGAAATTTCCCATTTTGATGAGGTCAGGGTTTCACTTCTGCTAGAGCCAGATAACTGTTTTAATGAAGTCAGCGGACACATTTTGGTTATAAGCCAATATGACCCTGGCCTGAGTGTGAACCATGCCCTTTAAGTCTAGATATCTTTTTAACATAAGAGTCAGCTGTGAGATTACCTGAACATTAGAAGCTGCTCTAAATAGGGAAACAAAGGGGAATGTTTAAGATACCTTTTGGTTTAAAAAATATTGTTTGGGTTATTAACTATACAATTTGAGTAGCTGTATGCAGCTTTTCTGGATTTCTGTAAGTTAGCAAGGGTGTTTAGCTTATTGTACTTAGTATGTTAACTCACCATGGCTTGAATATAAAATAGGAAATAGTAAAATTACTTGGACGTCAAGAATCAACTTCCTCAATGCATGCTTATGAATAATTGCACAAGAAACCTGGAACCAGGTATTGGTCCTGAACTTAACTTTCCTTATATTTGCTGCTCATTAGCAGTCACTGATTTCTTTTATGCTCCTAACAGTTGAAAAAGATCCGCTCCTTACTTTTGGCTGGAGCTGCAGAATATGATAACTTCTTCCAACACCTTAGACTTTTGGATGGAGCATTTAAATTATCTGCTAAAGACCTGCGGTCTCAAGTCGTACGAGAGGCTTGTATCACGTTGGGGTAAGTTTGTTTTCTCTGTGTTTGAAATGTGAAGTAGAAGAAAAGGAACAGGCACTGCATAAAATACAGTTAGGATGCAGCTTGTTGAGCAAGTGCTATATAGTTAAAGGTAGAACATGATTTTTCTGCATCTGTTTCAAACCCCATCATGTAGGCCACTAATTGTAATTCTGCCAAGCTGTGTTCCCGAGTACTAAACAATGCTGATGTGGGTACACAGAATGAATGAGCAAGCCATGCCTTCATGCACAAGTAGGGAAGCACTGACCAATAAAGCTGGAAATGTTTATGTTTTGTTCTGGTTTAGATTGAGCTAGTTTTTATTTCTGATGGTCTATCCTTTGTGAAATACTTCAAGAAAAAGGGTGCTGCAGTGTTTCTGACATGTTTTTGTTTAAATATATACATATTTAAGTCAAAATAGGGAGCTTCAGAGAAGTTGTAATGTAAACTAGCAAAAAATATTCTATCACCTTCGTCCCATTTGTTTGATAATAAATTTTTAGCTGCGCTAGTTACTTTATTTTATGATGATCTTACTGTTTCTCAGGGTTCAGATGAATATAGGACACAAGTTTGAAACGAAAGGAACTGCTTTTTGAAACATGGTGTTATCTGTCCGTTGGAGAGGAGGTGACAGTTGCAAAGATTGAGGTGTCAGATGTGCTTATGTCAGATGTTCTGTACAAGTCTGACTCGCTTTATCTTCAGCTCACTTACCAGCATTACTTCATTCTGTTTTTCAGACATTTGTCATCAGTTCTGGGAAACAAGTTTGACCATGGGGCAGAAGCCATCATGCCAACAATTTTTAATTTAATTCCAAATAGTGCCAAAGTCATGGCCACTTCTGGTGTTGTAGCAGTTAGATTAATTATTCGAGTAAGTATATATCAAAAGAGAATAGTGTTAGAATTTCTGAACACTGCAGTGTTTCTGATGAAATATGAATGCTGCTGCAATGAAAATAAGATTAAGTGCCTAATCTACTTTTCTGATAGTGCTGGGCTTGGCTGTCTCACATGCTGTGCAGCCTTGTGCAGATGATGCTTGTTAAGCTCTGCCAAAATAGTAGGGGAAATGTTTCTTTTTGCAGGGCAAGATATTTCCATCCCTCTAAGAGCTGAGCAAACATTTTTCTTTGAGACCGTTTTAGACCAGCCTTGCAGCACAGACTTATCCTATTAATTATGCTCTAAAATACCTCACAGACTGTCCATATTTCTCAAAACTATTAGTTCACAGTGGTGACTTCTGCCTAGTGATTCATTGGCTAAGCTGTAGGTAGCCTGATGTGTCTCGGGTTGTCACCACTTGCAGTTTAGATCCTCTTGCAGTGACCTCAGCTCCTTGACTCACTAGAGTGTCATTATAGAAGAAAATCAAGTATCTGTTAAAGGTATTTTAGCTGATAAATTGTAAAATATTTTTAATATTAAAAATCTGTCCATATCTGTTACTGTTCCTTTATATAGTGGTTCTGTTTTTAAGAATTTAGCAACAGTAAGGATCTGAATACTGAGCTCAGGTGACTGAAGGAGATGGTCTTTCATTCTATGGAATTGTTGTGTAAAGATTTCTTCCTGGTTTTGTTTGTTCTCTTCCAGCACACGCACATCCCTCGGTTAATACCCATCATAACCAGTAATTGTACCTCTAAGTCTGTTGCAGTTAGAAGGTGAGAATTTAGTTTGCATTTACTGGTTTTTACTAGTAAATAGGTGCTTTCTGAAAATGTGGATGTATTTGTTGTTATTTGTGAAAAGGGTTGAAAACACACTTACTTATTATAACATGAATCTCATTCTTCTCCATGATTTGAGTTCAAATTCAAAGTCAGCAATCCTGTGTAAACAGCATCACTGCAAAGAGGAAAAGGCACTTTTCCACAAGGAGAAATGGTTTTTAAAAACTAATTGTTGTCCTTACATGTTGTTACAACAATATATTATTTTGGCATCTTTACAGACACCTTCCTATTCCCCACTGCTGGCACTTACAGTGACTTGTTTCCTTTGAGTCAGTAAATCAGTCTTACATGAAAGTATCATCTGGAAGGGAAGTTGGACTGAATGGTCTAATGGTCCTGTCTGCACTTAAAAAATCTGAGTGCTTCAGTCCACTGCCTCACTGGGAGACTCTTGCCTCCTCCATATGCATTAACTGGTTCTCTTCAAATTAGACAAAAGGAAAGGCTTTGTGGTTGCTGTATTTGGTGACAAACTTTGAACAAATTTCAGCACACTTGTGTCTTAAGATTCTTGAAGTGAGGAAAGGAGATTAAAGTTGGAAAAGTCTGTCCCCACATGAGGCTAACTGTGAAGTTTCTGTGTGAAGCATGGACTAACAGGTACAGAGTATCAGTGTCAAGTCTTCTGGGCCTGTATCCTATTTAATGAAAAAGGAAGGTTCCAGGATTGTTTTATGGCAATTCCTCTCTTCAGGCTTCTCTATAGAAAGCTGCCTCCAAGTAATACTTCAGACTGTTTATTAATGGTGTTTTTAGAGCTGTTGATATTTTTATTGGGGTCAACACTGAATTTTGATGTCCCAAAAAGCTTCCTAAGCAAAGATGGCTATTGTTCAGAGTCAGGCATGGCAAAGCCAGTGTGCCTCAATTAACTTAAACTCAGCATTTCTTCTCTCTCCTCTCAGGCGCTGCTTTGAATTTTTGGACTTGCTGTTGCAGGAGTGGCAAACACACTCCTTAGAAAGGTAAGCTCTGAATACAAGTGGGTTTGTTCTCTCTTATCTGGGGAGAAGGAGATAATTTTCTAGATCATTCTGGACAAAGGATCGTTTAGGAGAAAAGATTATATTAGGTAGCTGTAGTAGAGATGTTTTTGCCACCCAAAAGAAGCATGTATGCACATAAACCATTTGTTCTGTAGTTCTGTCAGATTTTGGTGAGTATGTCTCCTATGCCAGCCTTGGAAAACTTGGCTGAGCAAATACCTGAACTCAGTAACTTTTGTGTAACAATTCTTTTTCCTTTTGCACTGTGAAGTGAGATGATGAGATGAAGTCTGCTGCATGTCTTATCAGGAGCTTGTGAGACTTCTACATTACTTCAAACTAGTGACCAGTTGAATTGTACAAGGAGAGACTGGGACACAATTTCCTTAGCCCTAGACTGCACAAGACTATTTAGGGCTTAGGAGACTGTTCTTGAATCCAGGCAATTTGAATAGCTAAGTAAAGGTCTATGAAGAATGCTGCTTGCTGTTTCCTAGACAGCAGTGTGGATGAAATAAAACTGACTTGTAAGAATAAATAAAGGTGACAATCCTTGATGGAAATGAAAGGATGTGGTGTACTGTTTGTTCTCAGAAACCAAGGCAATATCTAGATAGTAATTTGTTTATAAGTGTGGCACATCTTTCTGAACTGCTGCATAATCTTTTCTTTCTTATTTCAGACACATATCAGTGTTAGCTGAAACAATAAAGAAGGGAATTCATGATGCAGACTCTGAAGCCAGGATAGAGGCAAGAAAGTAAGTGGAAGCTGTTGTTGGTGTCTCTCTCTTCCTCCCCTTCTTTGCCCCTGTTTTTTGAGTCAGTGGTATTGGTTGAGACAAAAATCCAGACAAGATACATTCTCCTGACTTCCCAATTGGTGGAAAAAAGAGAGGCTGAGGAGTGACCATTCTGTACAGTTTCCTGAGGAGGGGAAAGAGAGAAGGAGATGCTGATCTTTTCTTCCTGTGATCTGGTGATAGACATATATTTTATGACATTGAAAAAAATTTTTATGTATTTCTATAGGAAATTTTAATATTTGCAATTAATTTTATTCTTTTGAAGATCTTATGCATTTCTGTTAATATGGTCATACTTATGGTAGTATGCTGGTGTACCAGGATCATGCTCTTCTGAAGAGAACACTACAGGAACATTTTTCTGCAGAAAGAGGATGGTGTAAAACATAAAAGCAATGAACGATAAATTTTATTAATCTGAATGCTGTGTTTTAAGCAGTGGTGTTTCACAGTAGGACTGCTTAAATCCTTTTGAAAGGCAGCATGTCCATCACTGAAAATTACAGTAGTCACTGGGACTTCACAGCAGGTGACTAGTTAAGCTGAATAGACAGCAAGGAGAATGGCATGGGACTTCAGGGAGCATGCTTAATTCTCTCTTCCCACGTTTATTAAATAGCAGTGTGGCTGATTGTGAGACAGAAATTTGTTTTCTTCTTGTGATGTGAGAATGCATGTGGCTTCTCTGAGGACTGGCTGTCACACACAAAATTCTTGATTCATTTGAGCTAATGATCTTACTCTTAAACTGCCCATTAGTTGCCCCCTGAAAAGTGCTGAGAGTCTTCGTCTCCTTTGTGCCCCAAGAGTGAATGGTGTTTAGCCATCAGCCAGGAGATTTGGAGCATAGAGAAATTCTTCCCTCATCTTAAAATGCTCTTTTATTTTCATCATGACATTGATCTGAAGTCCATGTGAGCATCTCTTTCCTTTTCTTTTTTCCAAAAAGATAGGCAGCAGCCTCCACTTGGTACAGAGACGTGTCTCTGCAGCGTTCTTGGAGAGCTGTTGGTTAAACTTAAGGAAGAAAACAGCAGCTGGTGTTTTCCTCAATCAGGCCCATTCATGTGTGTTGTGCCTTTGGCATGTTTTTGAAGTAGCTACTGCACACCCAGTCCCATACTTGTCAGTCTGGTGGGCCTGCAGTCTCCCATGTACAGTAGACAGCTGGAGGGACGAGGGTTTCTTCCCTAATACAGCTTTGTTGGCTACTCCTGTTTTTGCAACAAATGCACCAAATGGTTCTTTCATTTGGTTTGTCTTTTGTGCAGCTTTTTGAGCAATACAGTGGTTAAAAAAGCCGTTTGTCTTAAATGTGTCAGGGCAGTAGGTGCTTGAAATGACTGGGCTAACAAGCCCGCTAATGGGAATAGTGAGAAGGTCTGTGGCTGTGCCTTTGCACCACAGCCTGCTAAAACATGACAAGGGTGTGTTTGCAGTGGTGTGTGTCATTTCCAGGTGCTACTGGGGTTTCCACAGTCACTTCAGCCGAGAGGCAGAGCATTTGTACCACACCTTGGAATCTTCCTATCAGAAGGCCCTGCAGTCACATTTGAAGAACTCTGACAGCATCGTGTCCTTGCCACAGTCGGATCGCTCCTCCTCCAGCTCCCAGGAGAGTCTCAAGTAAGGCTTTCTGTGTCACTGCCTCTCCGTTTAAACGCTTGCTGACAGACAGCTCCATTGAATTGAAGGGAGCCATCACGTTGCTTTGTCTCATTATTTGGACTCTACACTTGGTTACTCCAAAATAGATTTATTTGTTTATTTATTTATTTTTACCTAACACTGTATGTACAACAAAACTCTGTACTGGCTTTAAAATATAATCATCATCTTGACTCCATAAATAATTTTCTAGGAAGCTGTTTGTGCTCAGCAGATAGTGTTAGTTATTCCTTTCAGGTGTTTAAAACAGTGCTTAGATCGAAGTTCTGCCTTTAGCATTAATCGTAGAGGTGTAAGTCTGTCTCTTTCCAGACAAAAGAAAAAAAATGACTAAATTAAACTTGAGTTGTAACTGCAAAGTCAATATGTAACTCTTATGTTGAATGTATGTATTTTAGCTACTCTGAGATATACATTCAACTTAGGCTCCAAATACCTGTGGTTTAAGTGTAAGACCTATATGAAAAATCTTCATAACTTACTAATGTAACTTTTTAAATCTACAAAAAGTGTTCTTAAAAATATTTTTGTACAAATAATGTGAGTACTAATTTATTTCTTAATGCTTTTATAAATAATTTCATGGCGATGCTGTATTTATTCTTAACCAACAAGCTTCGGTAGTTTATTCCTGCATATAAATAATTTTGTATTAACTTAATTGCATACTGTGTACAACAGAATTGTACTGCTCTTCATGACTGAAGTATAAGTTTTGTTTTAATAAGTGTTTGTGTTAACTTTCAGCCGTCCACTCTCTGCCAAAAGAAGTCCTACTGGCAGTACAACATCAAGAGGTGAGAACAGGAGCTGAAAAATATGCTCAGGTGTTGCTGAGGAAGCGTGACATTGTGAAATGCAAAATCCAACTTTGATCACTGTTTACTGCTCCCTAAAATGGCAGCTCAGGATGTAGAAATTTTAATTTGGATTTTATACCATATTCTGTGCATCAGCTGGTGATAAAATAATGCTTTTAAAAGAAGTTAGTAAATCAATAATTTCTTACACCTGAAGGGAAGCGTAAAAAGCCTTGAAAATTGTAACCAAAGTATGTTTAGCTTTGTAATAGCTTGAATAAACTGCTGCTGATGCTGAGACGTGCTACGTGGTCTAATAGTGCCTTCAGTTTTACAATGTTATTTATTCTCTGTGGTTTCAGCATTTACTGGAGGTGTCTACAGTGTTAAATTCCATCTCATTGCTAATATGTTTTTCTTGTCAGATGGAATGTTTAGGTACAGCTTTTCTGTCCTAAGTAAATGCATACAATGATCTAAATAATACATTTTAATATAGAATATAATAGACAAAATTTTGTTGGTAAAAGATAAGCTGCCTTTTACACCTGACCATGGTTGGGTTCTGGCTGGTTTGTCTGTAACTACACCCTAGTGAGACCTTTGGTTCAAGGAGATGTTGTTGTGTAACCTACTTGACTCTACACACAAATGCATGTTTGCTTGCAGCTGAGTAGTCAAGCTTCATGCTTAAGAGTGTGAGCATCAACAAGTGATGGGAACAACGATCCTCATGAGAAGATGAGGTGTTGGGAAGGAAGTTATTAGAACCTGGACTGAAGGACCTGCAGGTCTGTTTCGGCCAGCAACTCTCACAAGCCAGTGATGGGTACTGTGGTTGAACTTTCCCATCTAGATTCTGTTAGAAATTTCTTTTTACTGGCCTGACAGCCTTTTTGATCTTATCATTTAGGCTTTTAGAACTTGATAAAGTTCTTAGAGGTAGCATCAGGGCAGCATTGATGAAATATCTTTGCGGGCAGTGTGGGGAAGCCCACATTGCCCTGATAAAGCATTCTTAGTTGAGGTATTTCAGTGCCAGCAGGGAGTGTTAAAAATAGTACTTTAAACTGCTTGTCAGGCTCTTTGAAGCACACAGCTAAAAAAATTAATCTTCTTTATTCTGGATCTCCCACTCCCATCTGCAGCATCTACAGTAAGTACAAAATCTGTGTCAACACCAGGATCTCTGCAGCGATCCCGCAGTGACGTCGATGTGAATGCAGCAGCTAGTGCCAAGTCAAAAGTGACGTCTTCTGGAGCAGCCACCCCCTTCAGTTCTGCTGCAGCCTTACCCCCAGGGTCATACGCATCACTAGGTAAATCTACGTGTTCTACTCCTGCAGTTAGTGTTCTCTAGTAGCAGAAAGTGCCTCACAGTTTTATTGGAATAATAAACTCTGACTAGAAGAACGTGCCTCTGAGATAGTTACCAGCTCTCCAGGATCCGTGTGTGATCTCTTGCCCTTTGGGATTAAGGAAAAAAAAATACAACAGAACTGACTTGAAGCAACAGTTTTGAATTGTGTAATAATCTGCGTCTCACTCTTCTTTCTGGGGAAAAGCAGAACATACTATGGTTCTGGGATGTTGCTGAGGACAATGCTACTCAATTCCTTTTTACATGTTCCCCTGTCTCTTTTCCTTCTTTTCCTTCCCTCCTTTCCTGAAATTGGTTTTCCATTAATTGTTTTATGCTTTGAATAGTACATCTTAGTTGAGTTTGCTCCCCTTCTGTTTCACAAAGGAGAACAAGAGAGAAGCAAAGAGGAGGTCGGCCTTGCCATGTCATCAGACAGGATATAAGTATCTGTTCCTTATGCTGACTCTTTGGATTGTAGCCACATGTCGCATTATTCCCTCAGAGCATTGTATATCTCCTTCAGGTGTCTCAGGCTTTCTTAAAACAAACTTTGCTTTGGATCTTTCTCTCCTGGAGTTGCCATCGAAGGAGTCACGGAGGAGGAAATGCAAGGCAATGATTGACACAGTATTTGCTGAGCTTCGTCTTGGTTGTGAGCAGAGCTGATCATCTGAGCTCATTTCTCATTCTGCTGGTTTCACACTGATCTAATCCCAAACTTGTCATCGATTTACCTTTACAACAGGGAAGAAACTCAGGGGTCTGTACTCTTGATTTAAGCTCTGTACGTTGTCTTCACTGAGTCAGTTCAGGAGTTTCTTCTTTTGATGTAGGGCATTTGCTCTTTAGCCTGTTAAAAAGTAAGTGGTGAATTATATAGGGAAGGTTTTTATGGATTCCTTCTTCAGACAGTTTCTTTCATATATGAAATGTTGGCTTGGATGTGTTGGTTGTATTCAGTTCAGAATTGAATTCTTATTCTGATTTAAATTGTTCATACTTGGTTCAAGATGCAGATACATTGCAGTGGAAGTTTAGCTACAGAATGTGAAGCTGATCACATGATGGTGGGCTTACAGATGCAGCCACATTTGGGTTGTGCTGCACTCTTGACTTCAGTGGCTAAACTGGCTTCAGTCTTATGTCATAAGGAGGAATAAAGAGGGAGGAAGTGTCTACTTAAAGCTGATTTGCTCTTGAAGCCTAGAGACTGAATCCAGTGTCAGTCTTGTTCTTTAACCAGGCTCTAGGAGAAAAGTAGCAAATTCACTCTTAAGTGATGCAGACATGGCTGCTCCTGAAGGATCCTGCTTCCTTTTTAGCTAATAGGGACATTTATCACCTGCACATTCCCATGAGAGAAATGGTGAGGCAAACAACAAAAATGGAGTTGAGCAAAGGTTGGTTGTTGCAGGAGGGAAAACCTGCAAGTGTTTTCTTCTGATACATCAAGGTTTGATTTGCTGCTCGGTCCAACTTTTTTCATTTCTTTAATTTTAATGTATTTTTTTTTTTTTTTTGCATATTTATGTAGCTATTATATAGTGCCCACTTCTGTTGATGTTACTGATTTTTTCCCTATTAACCCTGTCCTTACTTTTCTTTAATTTGCCTAAAGATGGTACTACCAGTAAAACCGAGGGTAAGCAGTCTCTCTGTGTAACTGAGGTGTGTCCACAGTCGTACTACCCTACCTGGTCTCTGTTCTCAAAGTGTTACCTGGTTCTCATCCATGTTCACTGGTGACCTGCATGAAGTGTTGCATGGTTGTCCTGCTCATTTTGATGCCATGGGGTATTCCTCACTTCCTCTTTGAGCTCCTCCCTGCTAATAACCATAAGTCTCCTTTTATGACTCTGGTCACTAAGTTGTTATGTGGGTTTCTCTATTTAAAGCATTGCTTTTGGTTGAAGGTGACCTGCGTATAGGCTAAAAAATCCCCAACAAAACCAGAAAAACTCCCAAACAACGCAAGGCTTGTGATTTTTCTCCTTGATGTGTAAAGGTTTGCTGTGTTTTTCCATCCAAAGCTCAGGTCACAACTGCCAAATGCTTTCGGGAAGAGGCTGGGCAGTGAGAGAATTGAATGAGATGATCACATGGCAAAAAAATGAGGACAGTAAACAATGATCTCTAGGGAAGGAATATTTAGTCAACCTCTTTAAACCTGACCTCTCTCTTTTTGTTGTTAACTGTCTGAGTGAAATGGCTTACAGCAAAGACAGTTGGAGGAAAGGCTTTTTTTACTAGAACACTGAGCCTGCTAGGTTGGGAAGGATCCCAGTCTGTTTTTCTGGCTCGTTATCAAAACTTGTTCTTTATTTCTTAAGCAAAATAAATCACTGGGAAATCACTTTTTCTGAGGTAGACAGGAGCTGAAAACAAGAGTGTGGTATCTTCATTCTGTGTAGAAAACACTCTCCAGCAAAGCCTTTTTTTCCCAGTGCGAGTCTCTTTTCAAGGGATCTATTACTGTCTTGTGGGACTGTGCTCGTATCTTTGATGGCTGCTTGTATTTGGATGTGGTGGTCTGAGAAGTGCCACTGTGCTGTTGTGACATCTGTGTTATTTTTTCTTACTATTAGTGATGCATTGATTTATTATTTGGAAGAAAAGGTCTGTACTATTTTTGGAAATGGTACTTCGTGTTGAGAGATGAGCTGACCTCTGCATCTTGAGCAGGAAGTATTTGTATTTTGTGATCTGTCAGCGATAAGGAATATGAAGTTGTCCTGAGACCTGTATTTCTAAATCAGTCATGAGATAGATGAAAATTCCAAGTTGTTGTAATAACTGATCTTTTTTCTTCTCCTTTTTTTTTTTAATTGTTGAACCTTTTCTTTCTTTCTTTCATCTTAGTTCTCAAACCTGTCTATTTTTGGCCTACATTTGAAATGTTGAAGGTTTAATGTTTTATGTGAAATACCATATGCAGCTTTCAATCCTCTCCTTGGCTATAATAATGTTTGCAGAGGCCTGTTCAAACAGCTGTCCTATGGAATACCTCTATTTTTAGTTTATTAAATACTTTATTGTCATGATGCAGAAGGGTGGGGTTTTTATTTGATTACTGTTTTCAATTCAGTTACATTAGGAGCAGATTGGATTTGGTAAAAATCTGTAATAGAAACCAGCAAGTTGCTTGGGGCAGGGAAGATTGAGATGAACTTCCAGAAATTGAGTTTGCCATCCCCTAAGCAAACCAAGTCTTATACCTTCTTTTTGTTGTAGGATTCCCTCTTTTTTGAGGAGGAGGATCATGGAGAATTAAAACTGCACAGTACACTATAGCCAGAGTACTTCAAGAATGAGTTTAATCACTGTTTGAAACTCATAATCTTTTTCCTTTGAGATAGTTCAGGGGAAAAAAACCTTTTTTTCAGGGTTGAGCATGTCCTTCACTGGATAGTGAAGCTGAGTAAGGTCTTCTGACAACTCTGTCATCTTGCAGATTGTGTCAGGAATTACAGTGAAGATAAACGTTGTATTCTCGACATAAATGTAAAAATTAAGAGGGTAGGGGTAGAGCAAAACATCCTCTTGATCTGCAAACAGAACATAAAGCAGAAATGTAATCTACGGTTGTGCTCCTGTGGTTGGTTTTGGTTTTTTTGCAGGTCACCAGTAAGTAATTTAAGAGAAAATTCCTGTGTCTTTTTGTGTGGTTCAGCTTGACATTAAATCTGCAGTCTGGTTCCCATCATGGCTTTCTGTAGCTACATTGTAAATTTCTGCTCATTCCCCTCAGCTGAGAGCCAGTATTGTGTGGACTTGGCAGTTCTCATCTGCTTTGCCCTTGGTTCTCCTCATGGTTTGGTTTGGAGTCAGGCAGCTCAAACAAAGGAGCAAGATAAAGTAGGTGATGCCAGTGGCAAGAATGCCGACTAAGAGCTGAGTATCAGTCCTTTGGTTTTAATTTGTGACATCCCAGCAATTGGCAAATGCTGTAGAAGAGCACTTCCTTATGGAAAGGTAGGTGTGAGTGTATACTAGTGAGGTTTGTGCAGGTTTTCATGCAATGCATAGATGTGCCTTGATTGCCCAGATCCTTAATGTATGGGGATCTTTTGAACTGCTTTAAGGGCTTTATGCACAGGAAGCTCAAAAGAGATAAACTTTTACAGTCTTGATCTTCACAGCTAGTGCTAGGGAGGTGGCACTTGTGCCATGTTTGTTATACCTGATTAAAAGGAAACCTTAGAAAAGTTTCTGCTTATTTTATCATGAAACAGCTTTTCAATGAATATTTTAAAAGGGTGCATCATGCTGACTTTCATTAATTAGAATGGTTCAGAGCATTTGTGTTGTTTTTTTTTTCAAGGCAGGCATAAAGCGAAGTCCTTCAGACAAAACCTTTCTCCAAAAGGGAAAGCATAAATGCTGGTTTGACCTGCAACTGGAAAGTTCAAAACAAAATCAGCAGTTTGCAGTCAGTGGCACAGTTTTTAATAGTTTTTATTATTCACCAGAAAGGCAGTAAAATGGGGTTTGTTAGAGTTTTCAGATGACTTAGGCTCAGGTGGACACCTTGAGCGCATTATCAAAGGCTTTGGGAGTAACACAAGTTTAAAGAAATCACCATTCCTGTTTTCTTTTCTGCCTTAAAACTCTCCCTTGTCCTTAAGGGTGGGGCTTAATTCACAGTTGTGTCTGACAGTGGTACCTTACACGGAACTGCTCAGGTTCTTTACTTTTCTTGCTCCATCCCTTTGCAACTGCTGAGTTGATTTGGCTGTGTTTGTTTGTGTAGGGCAAAGTGGACTCTTCGCTGAGCCCTCTGCTTTGGAGGGAGATCTCATGTAGAACCCAGAGGCAGCACAGCCTGATGGTTTCCAGTAAGGATCAGGTGCTTCTCAGGCAAAATCATGGTCCAGAGTCAGGTCTTTCTAATGTTGGAGAAGTGCTAAATATGCATGGAAACCATTCTGATGGTGGTTGTAAAAAGTTTTTAGAATATTATCTATAAAGCATGTTTTTTAATTATCTCTGTGTGTCTCTCGTGTCCATGTGTAATTCAGCAGTGATACAGCTAGGGTTAGAGGCTCTTTGAGGAATGTTTTTCTCCAGCTGGGGCAAAACTCCAGTGCTGGTTAACCTGAATGCATTAACCTGATCCCTGGAGAGACCATCATCATCCCAGTGCATCCATTTATAGCTTGTGTGGTTGTAGGTGTCCCTATCCACAGCATGGAATTGATTAAAATGAGTTGTGGAGCTGTTACATACCATTTCTAGACTATTTGAAAACCATTTTCTTCAGACTGTGTGTCATATAAAGCCTGTGACTGTTCTGAGCACTGGGGATGCTGCAGTATCCAGCCAGAGGGCTCAACCTGCTGGGTGAAGCCTCTTGTAAAGCACAAATGTTATTTTATCATAGAGTCTTCCTTAATTTGTCCCTTTTCTGACAGAAAAAAACAAAAAAAAAACAAAAAGCCAAAACAACCTTTCTAGGTTTAGGCATTTGTTAGACATTTCAGGGTTGATTCTGAACCATTGTTGTAAAAATTACACTAACTGTAAAAAATAAAACCAAAACCTCCTAAAAATCCAGAAATGGTTTCTTAACACATTTATATGGAGTCTTTCAAAATCCTTTCTGTACCAACAACGCTGTGTCACATGTCAAATTTAGATCAAAGGCTTTTTTATGGAAATACTTTTATGGTTTTTGGAAACTAGTTAGGGCAGTCTTTATCTGTTCCTTTGCTGTGCTGTTGTTGTTAGGATGCAGCGATGCTTTTAAAAGCAGCAGAAAAATTATGGTTATGAAATATGGATTGCTACATCTGTAGTTTGAGCTAGATATGGAGACCAACCCACTTGAAAGCAAAGAAGTTTTGGGAGGGGAGGCGTTTGCTTGAATTTAAGGACAACAAAAAAGTCTAAATAACTTATTTGATATTTTTTTTCCCAGTCCTGCTTGAAATTAGTTTTTCTGTCTGGGTTAGAATGATAGAGATAAAGCCACACACATAGTCCTATGTGCAAATAACTCTTGGATGTGAGTGCAGATTCTTGCTTGGAAATGAAGTTCCTGGGGGAATGTAGAAGACACATGTGTTGTATGGATTAACTACTATATATGCATGCTGTATTTGGTATAATATGTATTAAAAATCCATTTGCACAGTGCAAGTCCAGTGCAGTGTTCAAATACTTCTCAGCATTTTTTAAAGGATGAGAAAATCTGTATCTTTGTTGGAACTCTGTTCTTCCTGTGGAAGAACAACTTCCCTGACACCCAATAGCCTAAATCAGTGTGCAAATGTAACAGTCCAAAAGGAAGCAGAATTTTGTTCCTGGGCATGCATGCATTCATTCATTCATAAACTGCTGAAGTTGGTAGGAATCTGTCCACCAGCCCTCAGGGGTTTCAAAATAGGGCTGAGTTCTCTTTTTCCAATCCTGCTGATAATCACATGTTAATTAAGTTTGTGTTAGTTCTGTTTTATTTTTTAAAGCTTCTAGGATTGGTTTCAGAAGGTAATCTCAGTCTCACTTTATGTATTATTTTGGGCTTTTTATTTCTTAAGTTGGAAAAGTCACACATCTTATCCCAGTTTTCCCCTTCTTAGTCACCTACTGATGAAGATGCAGGAAGGGAAAAAAAAAAAGCTTTTGTAGACACACAAAAATCCAGCAAATTTTGGGGATCTTAAGTAGCCTTTGTATAAGAGGAAGAGACAGCAGTCCCTTCTCACCAGTCTTGGCCCATGCACATCACTAAATGTGTCTTCCGGTACTGCCTCTTATTGTGTGTAGTGTTGAATTTCAGCTTGATTTACCCCTAGGACTTCTGCAATGCCAAGGCTTCCCATTGGCCTTCTGGAAGGATGTAAATGAATTCCATTACTGGTTCCTAAGATTGGTCAGGTTTAAACTCTTGTCTTACTGTGACACCTTCCTGATAGAAATGAAGGGAAGCCTTGACGCTTCTGAGGGGAGCAATGTGTCTTCCTCCTTCCCTGTGCCCACCTGCCTTGGAGCCTGTGTCAGGCTTCGGGTCCATATCTCATTACCCAGTGACAGAGTGGCTCTGCTCACCTGTGTGTAGCTGTGCCAAACTTGCCTGGGGTGGGATCTGGCTGGCAGAGAGCTCTAGAGCTGTCTCTGGCAGTACATCTGGCTGGTTCTTTGTAAGGGGCAAGAATGCCCTAGAGCAGAGGAATCTGCAGCCTTGCTGGTGGTGAAGAAACCAGCAGCCAGTTTTATGGCTGTCGGACCCACATGGGTGTGCTCAGAGCTTGTTCACTTGAGCCAGTGGTTAAAAAGTTTTGTTTGTGTTTTCCCAGTTTTATGCTGATGATTCGTTCTGTATATCTTCTGTAAACAATTGTTTGAATATACATACCTGTACTTCGCCTACTGAGCTGTTTTAAAACTAGGTGCTGGTGGAGAGGTTTGAAGTAGAGCTGTCTTGTAGGCTTTTTCCCTTGTAAACAGATTTGCCCTTTCTTCTCAAAGCTGAGCATCTCCTTGTCACTTTGTGTCTAGCAGAAGCTTTCAGACCGTGTTATGAATAATTTTGAGAGTTCAGAGAAAGAACATAGCTCCCAATCGCTCTATCTGGCCTGCTTGCCATTGTCTTGTCCTGCATGTGTGCCTTATGTGAAGTGAGTTTTTTGGGTGGGAAGTGTGTGTCTCCCTGTTTGTATTTCTCTGTGTGCTTATGGTGGAGACAGAGGGCAGGAGATGAGTATCTATAACCAGTGGGTGCAGTTGTCTAGACTTCTCTTACCTGCTGTGGGTTTTTTCCTTTCATTATTGAAACTTGAAGTTATCCTCTGAATGCGGGACAGTGCTGGCATGAGTCCTGAAAAAAAGCTTCAGGTTTGGCTAAGAACTGATGTGTTGAAAAGTATTGATGGAGGGTTTCTTTGTGTTACTCTTAATTACCATTTCTTTCCCATTAACTAGAGACAGATAATTGAAGCTTAGCACTGGAAAGAACATTCTGTAGGAAACTACCCTGCCCCAGGAAGGGGATGAACCGATGACCCTGTAAGCTTTCCTAGCTCAAATTTCTGTGGCTTTTCCATGAGGAAAGGACAGAACAAGGACTGAGAACACTTTGAGACTTTATATCCCTTCTCTGCTTAAATAAAGAGAAGGCACTCAATCTGTTTTTTTCAACACTGATTATGGTAAATAGGGCCTTCCATTACAAGTAAAGTTGCACTGATCTTTGGATAAATATAAGGGACCTGTAAACAACAGGGAAAATTCAATGAGCCTGAAATAAAAGTGTGATCAGACTGTGTTGACAGACTCACAGGAGTGCATGCCAACCTGCGCAGGTGGAGCTAGATGGAAATCCCAGCGATGGAATTTCGGAGGGCATCTGTCACACCTGTCTCTGAAAGGGTGATCACCTTGTCACAAAGTAATAATTTGATACAGGAAGCTGCGTTTAGGAGACTTAAAATGTTTTGTTGTTGGTGCTTTGTAAAGAAGCTAGTATAGAAGAGGAGCAAAGGCTATAGAGAGGTAATATTTTTTAATTAAACTGGCTGATAGCATTACAGGAAGCAAAGAAGTTTTTGGATTATGGACTGTGGCTGTTTCCACTCCCTCCCCTGCATCTCAGCCAGCCTAATAAAAGGTGTTGCCTCTCCCAGTAAATTTCTTTTGTGCCCTGGGTAATTGCGTGTATAGTTTGTTAGACGCTGCTGCTGCCTTTGTAAGAAGCTCGTTAACAGTGTGGTTGTCTTTGCATTCCTGCAGGTCGGATTCGCACCAGGAGACAGAGCTCTGGCAGTGCCACAAGTGTCACCTCAACGCCTGCTGATACTCGAGGCCGCAGCCGGGCTAAAGTAGTTTCGCAGTCCCAGCGTAAGAATTGCTTTATTCCTGGGGGAGCAGGACAAAGAGTTACTAATGTGTTTCTCTTGAGTTGAAGTAGCACCATCAGAGAATTGGGCTCACTTTGGACATATAATAAAACAGATCCCCACCTAGCCAGTCTGTGCTCCTGCTGACAAACAGGGCCCCAAATCCGAGTGCTTAGTTGCAGCCTTTTTTTACCACTTGTGCAGCAGAATTTCATGTTGCTGTCATGTGTAGCTCTAAATAACTGGCACTGTGTCTTGCTGAGACACCCCTTGTGCCTGTAGCTGACTGCTTACTCTGCCAGGCCTCTCCTGCTTATGTGACTCTATTTCTGTATGTGTGAACACGTGAGCTGTCTAAAATTAATGGGGTTTGGCATCAGTTGAAAATAGGACATTGCCTATTTTGTGTAGACATGGGAAGAAGGGTTCTGCTTTGATTCACATGACACATCTGCGCTCTCTGGCTGCCTGGCAAGGCATGGTTTTCTCCTAGGAGCCACACCTATGGTGCTGCTGCATATTTGTCATGTGTATCTGAGGAGAATTTTGTCGCTCAGACTGGTAAAAGGAACTGGGGGAAGGGAGAAACTCCTTGTTATGAGGACCTTCAACCTTATGAATAGGAGATTGGGTTTGTGGAAGGACCTGTCTGTTCTGAGGACTTGTCTTGCTTTGTACCCCTATTTGAAAGCCCTTCTCTGTTCATTCTTTCATTGCTTTGCTCTGTCATGCTGGAGGGATGAAAAAGCAGTTTATAGTCTTATGTTAGGCTGGGAGAACTGCAGAAAGACATAGTATATTGAGCATGGGGCCAAATTGAAATCTTTACATTGAGGTCATAAAGGATATATTTGGGCTTTGGGATACTAATGTAAATTGATTTCTTCAGTGTTGACCCTAGAACTGATCCAAAGTCGGAAGTGACCCTTTTTCCCTAAACTTAGTGGTGAGAAATGGTCAGACCAGATGAGACAAGTCTCAGAAGTATTTAAGAAATAGTTATTCTTTAAAGGCTTCAAAGATTATAGTCCTAATTTTTCTATAGAATGCCTTATGAAGATTTAGGATAGTCATATCTGGACCTGCTGCGTTGGTCGAGTTTGCTGATTTTCCAGCCTTGCCCAAGCAGATGTGATCTTTATCCTTAAACCAAATGTCGCATGGAATAATGTACAAATTCCAATATAAGGAGTTGGTCCCAGGACCAAATTCTCCATGCCCACACAGTGGATATCCATGTTGTAATTTTGCAGGCTGGGTTGGGGTGCAGTTTAGAGCAGAACTTGGCTCTTGGTGTCTTGGTTGACATTTTGCTGAGACCTTGGTCAGCCTTGGGAAGTTTAGCTGCATCTGCACATTATCTCACTGCATTCTGCAGAGGCTTTAGGGGTGACATGTTTGTAAATAAATCTGTCTGTATTGTGTATTGCACAAACCGCATGCTGAACGCTGTATTGTCTTGCTGTCTTTTAATCCACTTTTTGCCTGTCCCTTGGTCTGCCCTCATAATCAAGGATCCAGATCAGCTAATCCTGCTGGTGGTAAGAAACATTTTCCCTTTCTTGATTTTTCACATTATTTCCTTCACATTTTTAACTGCTAAGCTTTTAGCTTTCCTCATTCCCTCCTAACTGTAAGACTTAAAAAGCATTTTGTTGAAGTCATAAATCAAAATGTGTGTGGCAGGTGATTTTGCTTTCTCTCACTAATCAAACATGGTAAGTGTACGTTCTGATGTTGAAGTTGGCTCAAACCCCAGGGGCTGAATTCTTCTCTTAGTTACTTCAGTACATCCCTGCTAATACCAGTGAGATGACTTTTAGGTTGTGGTGCTGTGTGGAAGACTGGCACCTGTCACTTTGGGGTGGGGAGAATGGAGCCAGCACCACGAAAAGTATTGGAGTATATTTGGTTTAGAATGGCTCTGGCCAAGACATTGGAGGGGGCATGTAAGTTTATACATGTGCTATGGTATTGTTTGTGACGCTAACAGAGTTGCATATCTTCTTAAATTAGGACAGAAGAACAGTCTTCAACTCTTACTGGTTATAACAGTATTTGGAAATGAAATTTTTGTGAGACGTTTAGATGCGTTTCAGAAAGAAGTCAGTATGAATATTGGTTCAAAATGTGAGCTTGCCTGAGTATGGTCCTGCAACCCTTTCAAATGTAGTTTTCCTGGCTGTTTCAGCTAATAAATTTAATGTCAGAAATAGTAATGGCAACCGCAGATTTTCAGGGACTCACATACTCATTTCTAAGAAGAAATGTAAAGTTGTCATGGACTATTCAAAAAGACAAGGAAAAATAAAGCAGGCCAACTATTCAACTTGCTAAAAATTTTCATCATCTGAAAAATAAATAACTTAGGTTTAACCAGCCAGACCTAAGTAAGCCAGCATCTCTACGTGTATGAGGCTCATGGGATTTACCCATTACTGGGCTCATCTGTTCAGATGTGATGGGTTTTTATTTTCCTTCATTGAATTATTGCAGAAAAGCAATGCCACCACTGCAGTTTAGCACGAAGCTGCCTGAGCTGCTTTGCAGAAGCCAGGGCACTGCAGCACAGCTCTGCACACAGCCTGGCTGGTGTTGCTTTATGAGGAGGTGAGGCAGCCTGGAAATCCCTTGCTGCTGCAGCAAGGCTGCCCCAGCACCTCTGCAAGCTCTCCTAAAGCCAACTTGGGTGTTCATACACTGCAGTGCCTGCTTTGGGCTTCATCTCCATGGGCAGCAGAAGGTTGCTGATGTCAGTGTTCATTGTCTACAGGCTTTCCTCAGTCTTCTTGAAAGCTTATGGGGAACACTCCCATTAGTTTTCTGAGGGATTTGGATTAAATTCTTACATAGAGCTGATTGTGTTCCAGTTTTGCTGTCAGTGTGTTTGAAATCTTGGGAGGTTTTAATTGTTTTTTTCCTTATTTCTGGTTCTGTTCTAGCTGGTAGCCGGTCTAGCTCTCCGGGTAAGCTCTTAGGAAGCTCCTATGGTGGCCTGAGCAGTGGAACATCCAGAGTCCAGCCAGTGCCATCATCCTCAGAGAAGCGCAGCAAGATTCCTCGGAGCCAGGGATGCAGTCGGGAGACGAGTCCCAACAGAATAGGCCTAGGTAAGAACAGTCACTGCAGTGATGTGCTGCCCGGTGTGCTTGGAGGAGGGGCTTTCCTGCTGACTAGGAAACTGTTCATGTTACTGTTATTCTGAGTTTTTCAGCTAAGTTAATGTGATTGTGGTTTATAGGAGAGTAATTTCAGTTTTCCAGGTTGAACTTCTGGTTTCAAAGTAAGCCTAAAGATGTCTTGATGTGCTTTCTGTTTGAAATTCAACGTGAGCAATATTATTAGATCAGGAAGCAAGAAAATTGTGAATAACCATCCCAGCAAAAAGACCTTATTTAAGTTTAGTCCTAAAATGAGTTGAGCAATCTTTAGAGTCATATAGAATCAAGGGCAAAAAAGCACCTTGGATTATTTTAGAAATTTTGCATCTTAAATGGTTTGCTTCTCTCATCCTTAATATCCTGGAGCCACATTCTTAGAACACATTTTAGACGTATGTATTAATTGTTCTGGTTTTGATACTCTCGTCTCAGTGGCTGTTATGTAAATATTCTGTAATAGTTTCTATTTTCAAATTTCTCAGCAGACTTTTTTAAGTCAGGTGAGTATGTATTAAGCTTTGAGTTGAAGTGAAAAGGTATTCAGTGTGCTGTCTGAACATTTTCATTTTGTAATAGAAATTTTTTTATAAGTTTGAAGTTAATGTAAAAGAAGAACATTTAAAATGATACTGATACTAAGTTATTTTTTATCTCCGAAGACTTTACTAGTAGATTGAAATTGATTCAAATTGGAGCCTTACTTTTTGGCAATTAAATTTATAACTCTTGCCTTAGCAATAGTTTTATATTTTACATTTGAGCTGCATTTTTATTTAGAGGAGTTTGTTAATAAAGAAGTATTTTATTCATTCTTTCCAGTATACTGAAATCAGTTTAAAGCACCTGAGTGTCTATGCCATTATGATTCATAAAAAATACTGCATATTCATTGTGACTGCTTTTCCAAATTTAGTGTTCTTCTCATGTCTGATCGATTTTGTGGGCTCTGTATGAATACCTTGTACTTTTCTGTTCATTGCTTTTAAAATGTAAAGTGCCTCCCAAATACTAGAGGTAATTGTTCTGCTATCACTGTGTAGAAGAGCATTGTTTTTTAGGAGGAAGCAAAGAATGATGGATGGTGCCATCACACATGCTTAAGCTGATCGTCATATGATGTGGTCTGATTTTAAACATTCTTGAGCACCTGGAGGGAAATTGCCTTGTGTAAAATCCTCACTCTTGGGTTGCCTGCTTTCAGGTATATTACAGGAGCCTTGAATTCTTTTGGAAGAGTAATTTGTATCTCGTTTCTCTGATGTGCTCCCTGAGAACACAATCAGTGTTTGTTCTTTGAGAGTGAGAGAGAGCTCTGACATGTATGAGATGTGTGGCTTTCACCTATTCCCCCCAGGTTGATGGACACAGCCTGGGTTGAGCTGTTATGGGAACAGGAGTGTCTGACACTTCACTGTTCAGTTGCAGGAATTCTGTCTTATTTATTGGATTTTGAAAGTTGTGGTACTAACCCAGATGGAGATGGCTTTTGAGCTGTCAGCTATATACCATTATTCCATTGTACTTACTACTTTATAACATAGTAGCTAACAGTATTTTATGCTTCC
Organism: Rhabdornis inornatus; assembly: GCA_013397075.1. Lineage (NCBI taxonomy): Eukaryota > Metazoa > Chordata > Aves > Passeriformes > Rhabdornithidae > Rhabdornis > Rhabdornis inornatus. The sequence continues at coordinate 133,296 of VWZS01008949.1, read as the reverse complement.
TTATTGTGTTGCTTCAGTCTCTATATTTCCTTGATATTTTATTTTGTTTGTTCATTTCATTAAATAGACTCCCATTCACCTTGACTTCAAAAACAGAAACCATCCCCTGGAGTTTTTCAAGGCCTCCTGGGGCAGTAGCAATAATAGAGCCCTCTGCATGTGGATGCCTGTTAGCATCAGTACCTTGCTGCTAGCTTTGATTTCCATGATGACTACAGGTATCCATGAAGTAGATTCCTTCTGTGTGCTGGGAACCTTAAAGAAGGTTTTGTTTCCCCAGAGGCAGCACAGTGAGGCACATTCAGTGTGTTGAGGTCCTGTCTAGTCACTTATATAGGGCTCTGCTTGTGGCCCTTCAGTTTTAAGCTTGCCTTTGCTGTCTGCTCAGTGAGTTTTACTAGTGCTGATATCCTCTTGGGGAAGGAGGAGGCAGTCCACTTAATCTTAAGCGTTTCTTTGGGCCCCTTGAAGGAGGTCATCTGCTCAAACAGGTGATATCCATTTCGCATGGATTGAAAATTATCAGCCTGAAGTTAATTCTGTTGGATGATCTGCAGATCATGTGGCACAGCTGGATCTGAAAGAAGTGAGAGATTCAAGACAGCCATTCTCCAAAAAGTGGAGCAAGCACAGCTGCCTATCAGCTTCATGCAGCAGCACTCTTCCTGCTGGGGTTATGCTGTGTGCATTTATTGGAAACCGGCAGGCAGTTCTTGACTTGCCTTGACTGGGTGTTCCCCACTGCAGAGCTTTCTTTTGGCTGTTTGGCAGAATTTCAGACTCTTTAAAATGCTGGCATTGATGTAAGAAAGCATCTGATGATTTTTAGTCTCCAGTTAAGAATGATTAAATTTCACACCCTAAAGAGATACCTCTTTCTTCCAAGTGGTAGATTGGTAAACAGGGGCACTTCCATGTTCTGCTGGTGATATTTGGATCTATTGGGTTCCACTGGCATAAGACTGCTTAATGGTGTGTTTTAGTAATGATGTGAGCCATGTCTAAGTGCTCTGACTTTCCAGATGAAATTGGTAAAACTTGGATGTACAATACACATTAGAAAGTTGGAGTACTATTGAAAACAACCCATCCTTGTCCTGTCCTAGACTTTCTCACAGCAGAGCTGGCTGTGGACACACTGTCTGCTTTCATGCTGCCTACTCCTCTTAATCCATTTTGCTACTCATTCACTTGATTTCTGTCCAGCTCTTGCGGGTTGAGAATTCTCAAATTGAGACTTAGTCTGTCTTCTTTGCTTTTGCTCCCTGCACTGCAGAGACAGGCTGTCACAGTATGAGACTTAGCTAAATGACAACACTGCTGGCCTTTACTGCTGGCAGTGTTGAAAGGAAATAGTCTGAGTAGCTGATACAAAATCTTCTCTACACAACATGGTGGTGAAAATCAAAGGCAGGTGCCTGGGAGTCCATAACAGACTCATCCTTCAGTTCTTTTCAATCCATTTTTTTTCTTGCTTTTCTTATGTATCCAGTAGCATGCAACCCTTTAATTTGACCATTAATCCTGGAGTACCCAGTGTTTGGGTGTTCTGTTTGTGAAGTCAGTATTATGCTTCATCTGTAGCATTGTCCTACACTAGTAGGACAATGCAGTTAAAGTGCGTTTTCTTCATACTTCATGCTGCTGCTGTTAGCTGGTATGGAAGGAGAATCTATTGTGTGCATCCACTAATTTTCTTAATCATTAACGTCTCTCCCTCTCTAAAGAGCCTTTACTGGTTTTGGTGGGGTTGTATTATAGAAAAGATGGGCAGGTCTTCTCTGTTTAAGAGAAATGACTGCTTGTGCAAACCTAATGTGAAGGCTGCCATTATTTACGTCTAAGCATGAGACCCAAGAATGAGAAGTTTGCTTCTAGAGAGTCTGCAATTTCAAACCAAGTATTTGTGTGGTGAATTTTAGTGTTACTTGTACCTGTAGTTCACCTGTCAGCTTTTTCCCTTGTACATCCGAGATGGGATTATTGTACTCATGGACCCTAATTTCATCCAATTCTTATAATTTAGTCTGTCTTATTTATTGTAAGACCATCTAACTCAGTACCATTAGACATTATGGTGATCTAATCAGCTTGGTTGATCGCTCATCTTGCATTGTCTGACATCAGAGGTCAACCATCAGAACCATTAATTTATCAGAGAGATATGAACTGGGTTTTGCAAAACTGGGAGGGATTTGACAAGGCAAGAATCTGGCAGAAGTCTCTATTTGAAATTTAAAGCCTAAATATGAAGGTTTCTATTTTGTTCTGTACTGTTTTGCTCGAAGGATGCTAATATATCCAGTGTATGTGCAAGCACTGAAGCACTGTAGAGGAACTTCAGCTTGAGTCTAGGCATTGTTCTGTATACAAACCCAGCCGAGATTTATAAGAATATATATATTCTGAAGCATGCAAATGGCATTATTTTTATAAAAACGAGGATACGGTCAAAATATTAGCACGTTCATGTTAATGCATATGTACCTCTGCTGTGTTGTCATTAAAACTGATAGATTAGGTTTTCTCTCTGCCTGAGAAAATTCCTCAGTAGCCATTCCTGAACACTTGAAATATGCTACTGCTTTTTCAAAACAGCAAGGGAAATCCCTCTTGTCATTTAATTCACCTGACAATTAACTGCTAATTTTTGCCCTAAGAAAATGTTGTATTCTTCATCAAGCATAAAGCTTACTAAATAACTTTCTGCAAACATTTTAAAAACATGCAGGGTCTCAAACATCTGCAGGCATGTAGAGTTTTGTCCAAGTAAAGAATGTAGTTTAAAGCTCCCCTGAAGTGTGCATATGTCTCAAACTGTGTGCATATAAAACCATAAAGAAAAGCTTCTAGAAATGTCTAAGGAGCAGAAATTAACTTCTGTCAAATATCTGAAGCTACTGCTCTCTTCAAATTCAAATCACTTGTTAACCTGTCTTTCGGGTATTCTAGATGTTTTTTCCTCAGTATCTTTCATTGGAGAAAGATACCTTTGCAAGTCTGTGCAGTAGACCTTTTTTTTCCCTTAGGATATTTGTTCAAAAAACTCTCTTTGTGAAAGGCAAATCTATGTAAACATATCATATTGGTATTATGATTACTAAAGAAATTTTTGTCGGCTATTTTGCTCCAGAAGGGTGTTTATTTTAAAATTAAGGAAGAAATATTCCAGAAGGGTTTCTTTCAGCCTCATCTGTTTTGCAACAGTAGAGCTTCCCTAAATGATTAAAGATTCCTGCTCTACTTGAATAACAAAACTTGGATTGCTTAAGAAAAAAGCAGACTGTCAGCCAGACATTAATGCTGCTGAAATTTCACATCACAAACATAGCTCAGCATATAAGGTAGTTGGTTTGTTAAGAGCCTGAGCAGGCTGCTGCAAATTGTAATTACTAATGTAATAATTACCATAACTAACAGAACTGTGACTTGACTTTGAGCTTTCTGTCCTCATTAAACTTGTTCACCTTCTCTGAAACTCTCCATGCTGCATGCTAGCACGGAGCAGTCGCATCCCCCGACCCAGCATGAGTCAGGGGTGCAGTCGTGATACCAGCCGTGAGAGCAGTCGAGATACAAGCCCTGCTCGGGGCTTCCCTCCGCTTGGTGAGTACATGTAGGCATTGGAGCTTTAAGGGTCAATATTTTTTTTTTTCCTTTTTCCCTGATTGTGATTGCCCTTTCAAGACACTGCTAGGTGGAATGAGCTCTTTTCTATCCTCTGGATTCCTGACACTCCCCATTTCCAACCCCATTTTTTCCCCTTCTGTTTTCTTCTGCATGCTTCAATTCTGGTTCTCAGCATTTCACTGTTAGCAGGGAAATAGCTTAGTTTGAACTTTTGCAATTTTTAGTTTCATTGAATCAGCTTGTATTGGGCTGCTGTGCTTGGCTTAATAACAGTGATGGAAATCTATGGGAGGGCAAGCCTGGATTTTCTAGGTCACAGTGAAGCAGTTTTGTAGCATCGTAGCCTGTTTTTGATTGACTCAATTATTCATGGTTCCGTTTTCTTACACCTAGGTACAGTTACAGTATATAATTTCTATCCCAAATCCTCCAGTGGAGATAGCAGAGCTCTTTTTGTAGAGGTTTTATAGGATAGTCAATCATCAATTAAGTTGCACATGCTGTTTTGTAGGAAACTTTGTCAGGCAGTGTAAAACCAAGGAAAGACAGAGATTTTAAAGGAGCATCATTGAACTGCAGTTAAAGTGTACAGTACAAATAGAAAATCTCATTACACTTACCATATGCAGTTTTTCTGCACAATGCTGAATACAGCCAAGATAGTTAATGTTTCTGATCAAATGCCATATCATATATTCAACCAAATACATTATTTCTTGTATCAAAACTTGTCATCTCAGACATGAAATACAGTTGATCTCCAGGCCCTCTTCATTTATGTAGTAATTTAATGAAGAATGGTGTTACAGTATCTATTTTGCATAGTGACAAAATCAGTTATGTAGTGTGTAAATGGAACATAGCACAAGTTTTAATACTGGGTTCAATGACTTCATTATATTGAGCTATAAAATAATCTGTTTACGTTAATATCTCAACTTCTGGTAAAAAATGGAAGGAGTTCAACTTTGATTCGTTACTTGGTTCATAGCTCTTTAAGATAAATAGATGAATTTTTTATTGATTAAATGAAGCTGATTTCATACCAGATCTAGAAAAAGACAGTAGAACCACAACTGTAGCTTATTTTTATAATTAACCTGCCTAGCTTCAATTTTGGATAAACCTTTCTTCTCCAGCCAAAATGTATAAGTAGGCTGGATTTCAGTGTTAACTTGTCAGTGTTCTGTGTCACTGTGCTGTGTTTATTTTATTGAAAATACAGTAGTTGAAGTACTGTCTTGAACCCTTGTTCTGAAAAGCAAATGCAGTGTATCAGAGCCATGGTTGTTGTGAGCTTTGTACACTTCCACCAGTGCTGAATCTGTCTTACACTGACTATAAAATCTCAGTTACAGATGTGTGTTACACTGTTTTATTGTGAGGAAAGATTACCTGAAGAGTAATGCATTTCTAGCAATACATTGTTATTAGATCATAAAGGTTACATAGGGAGGAAGCATCAATGTAACAATAGCAACCCAATGTAGTTGTTAACCTATTACCTTTTTCTTGTGCTTTCGTCTAAATGCTTTAAGATCAAATATGTTCATGAACTTGTTAATTATGTGGTGTGTAATTAATCTGAAAGAAATTTAAATATGTCAGTTTAAGACAAAACAATGTGGTTCTCTTACAGTATTTTTAGAACCCAGTTAATCTTGCAATATTGCAAAGGTAGTATAATCCTGCTGTGCATGGTCTTGTTTTGCTTATGAAGATTAACTTGTGTATTTGTGAATTATACTCAGAGTAACTAAATGTAAATGACAATATTCTTGCATTTAATGGTATTGTGGTCAGTGTCAGCACCGACATGCTATTGTTTTGCAGCTTGTTTTGGGGCTGCAGTGCAGGTATGCATGTCTGTGTATCATGAGTCCTGCTTCCTAAGTTAGTAGAAACAGTCAAGATGAATCTATACTCAGCTTCTTTGCAGAGATGTGGGTTTTAGAAATTTTTTTGTTATTCTTGTTTCTCCCTGGGCCTTCGTCTTGCAGTGGTGTCTACAGGGGCACGGTGGATGGCTTGGGAGAAAGAAATTGTGACCTACGAACCTTAATTGTGGGGTTCAGTCCATAACCCTGCACTGATCATGCAGATCTTTCATGAGGTTACTTACAATGTCAGTGGGATAGTTCTCTTGAATAAATGCATGTGTTCTCCGTGGCCAAAGGCCAAATTGCATATAGCTTTTAGTGAAGCTCTCAAAGTTGAAAAAACCCACAATTTTATTTTCCTTGTGTTGCTGATTCCTATTTAATTATATTAGTTTTTGTGTTTATGAATGCTTTACCTTAAACAGAAGATTTAGAATTTTTCTGTTGCAGACTTATGTGCATAATTGACAAAGCCTATTTGTATTATAAGGTGATTCTGCTTTATTTTTTCAGTTTCTTGACAGTACTAGTTATGATGTTAAAGCAACAAGGCCTTCAGTGAGTCTGTGGTGATGAATTGCTTAAATGAACAATCGGTTTCTTGGGTCAGTTGCTTTGAGCTGGTGAGCATGTCATTGCTAGACATAGGGAAAACTTCTTTAGAAAGACAAAATTTCTGTAATTTGGAAATGACTGGGCCCATTCTAAATTTGCTTTCATAAAGAACTCACTTGTATGCTGAATCCAAGAACTGAAAACCTCTCCAAAGGCATTTTGTGTTTGATGTGCTGCGTACAACTGGGAATTGAAGTGGGAGCTGTATTTGGCTTAGGCTCCTCTGCTACTGTGTGTGCTCCATTGCTTTTAACAATTTGTATACATGTGTCATTCTAGATGAGTGTGTGATGTGCATATTCTTGTTAGCTCTGCATGTACATACTAAGGTTCAAGAAACACGTATGCAAAATTTGTTAAAAGCAAGAGACCTTTGGAAGTAACAACACCTGGATATGTGTGTATGTGTGTTTACTTGGAAAAGAAACCAACCTGAGGACCTCTATCTGCAGTGGTTGGTGACCTCCCTGTATGACTCTTTCTACTTACATGGTTACACATTCTTTGTTAACGTTGGTTTTATTATGCATAGGCTAGAATGTTGTGGAAAAATACCTGCAAGCACAATTCGTAACCATTCCTCATGGCTTCACTTTGGGGTTTATATCAGACACATCTAAACCCTTCTCTGTAGTTACATGCTCCACATTCTGGTGACGGCCGCCTGCCAGACCTGCAGGTCTGGAATGTGACTGATGTGCATTGGGGTGTTTTTGCTGGGCTGCACCCGGTTTGGGGCTGTTCCAAATGAATTGTGTCATGCATTGTGTTAATGGTCACAAGGGGAAGGGGGGAAGCTACAGGCGGAGGTGTCACTGTGGGGCTTGCACTGTACCTGTTACGCATCCACATACAGCGCCATTCCCTGTCACTATGGAACACCGCTGCCGGTAGCGGTCACGCGCATCCCCTTTGGATTGTGGCATTTTCTGTCTCGGGTTCAATGTGTGTTAATCCTGTGGGTGTTGCCATTCCTTCTACTTGCAGCTTCTCGACGTCATTCCAGGTCCACTAGTGCTCTCTCCACTGCTGATTCTGTTGGGCAGTCAGGTGAACAAGCGCTAACTGCATGAATCCGCTTCTTATTCGTAGTCTTGTTTTACACCATCTTAACATTTGCCATCGTGTGCATCAGCCAGCACTTGGCATGTGCTTCTCACCACTGCGGGGCTTTCTGTTCTGGTTTTGTTCAACGTGGCTTTTTGTTTTGAGTTTCATTTATTGGATGTTTTTAATTTTGTGTATTTTAGAAACATTGTGAACAGTGTTTAAACAAAGGGTGATCCAGGGCTTTCTCAGTTCTCCTGTAAATTGGATCAGTTGTGCAGCATGGGCTTAATCCTGACTGATGCAGAGTACTTGCAAATTATTTTTCCTCTTTAGCAGTGTAGCACTTTCCAGTGCCTAGGATAGGATCCCAATGTGTTTCATCCCGTTTATTACTAAATATTCTGGACTCCTGTCTCTGTTAATAAAAGTTCTTTGTGGGATGCCCTCCAAAATGCACCAGAGCAGCAAAAATTAAGCACCTGATGAGCTTTCAGAATGAACTTTAGAGCACAACACATGCTGATCCATCCTTCATGTAATTCTGAAGGCCTTGTCCAAAGTCATGAAAGTTTTTGAAAGAAAAAAAAAAATCCCTTCATTTCACTGGGTTTTGCATAATGTGACTGATGGTTATATGTAATGAGAAAAATCTGCAGATTCTAGTTACTTCTGTCCTACCCCTATACTGGATTTGCAGTTATGGAGAACTTACTATTCCTTTTGAAATAAGGGTATTTTACTGGGAATCTTAAAAATAGTGGAATGAAGGCTGTTAGCTTTGGGACAACAGAGACTTAATTGTGGGGACAAAGATAGTGTAGAAGATGAGGGTTTCAGTGTTTTCTTGGAGGCTAAAATTGTATAAGGAATTTGTTGTGCTGAAAGTTACTTAACACCCTTCAAATAGGGACTGAAAAATACTGTTTCTCATGGGTCTAGTTAAATGGCTATCACTTAACTAAATTTCCCTTATCATGTAACTTGACAGAAACAGTGCAAGCTGATTTGTCTGGCATTTTTCAAATAGCAATTTGAATTTGTGTTTAACCAAAATAATTAAAAATAGATCAGCTGTGATACAGATTTAAGCTTTGTTTGCTTTTGGCTTCCTGTGTTAGTCACTTCATGTTTGGCTCCCGTGGTTTGGTACAAAACGTAAACAGATTTTCTATGGTTACTTGTGTACTCCAGAAGGCCAAAATGTTCTGAAAAATGGCAAAATAGGTTTAATAATTTTCACCAAGTTTGTAAGAAGTATAATGAATAAGTCTAGCCAGGGAGACAAGGGAATGTGGCCAGAGCATAATCTGCAGATTTCTTGCCCAGTGACACTGAGCTTGACTATACTGTTATTCCTGGAGTCAGATGTGTTCCCAGCCCCACATCAGAGATATGCTGAAGTATCTCCTGTGGTCTTATTTTGGCACTCAAATATGGCAACAGTGTCTTGGGGAGAAGTTCAAAGTAACTTGAGTGTTGCAAATTTAAAAATCACTGAACAAAGTAGTTCAGAAGATTCCTGATAGCCATGGAGATAGAAGCCAGCATGCCACACTGTACTTAATGTGTTAAAAAAGCTCAATTTTCTTTCTTTATACTGGGTATTTAAACTGATCTACAATTGAATTACTTTGTCATTTTGTTCTTCATTAAAAAAAAAAAAACCCAAAACAACTATCTTCCCTTTTCTAATGTAATACTAAATTTATTTGGAAACAAATGACAGTGGTATTTTTCATGCTCTGTATTTTCAAAAGTTAAAGCCAAATTCTGATCTCAATAACACTTGAGTAATGTAACTGGGTTGGATTTAAATATAAAACCAAGTCCAGAACTTACCTCAACGTTTACAGTGCTTGTACTGTACCAGATCTCATTTACACTTAGGAAAGTCCTTGTCCTCTGTACAACTTTATATATATATCTCTGTAGTGGTGACTTTAGTTTCAGTCAGACCTACTGCATTATCATCTCTGCGCTTCTGTTAAGAGTGCACAGATTTTTCCATTTTAGGAATAAAGCACTATTCCATCTTCATATTTGAAGTGATTCTTCAACCCAAGTGCATTAAAAAAGGGGATAGTAGTAACACATACAACTTTTATTTCTTCGTGAAATGTCATTATTTGATTGCTTTTTGGCAATAGTTCTAAGAATTTTTTTTTTTTTTAGTTTTATTTCCCATGTAATGTGTTTTGTAAAAAATGTGCTTTTGTTGTAAATCAGAAATGTCTTGTCTGGGTACGTAACTCTAAGAAACAGTAAATTTTGATAGCTGTCACTTCTACTTGAAATAAATATTAGTCTGCAGAGGTTTTTTTCGAAATACTTTAGATTTTAAAAGTCTTCCCTATTTCCCCGCAGGAGCTTAATCTTGAATAAAGCTTCATAATTAGGACAGTCAAACTGGCCAGCTTCAATCTCTGATGTAAATTACGCATGCTAGTGTGAGCTAATCCTTAAAAGATATTTCAGTGCAGTAGCTTCATAAATAAGAAAGCAGTGAAATTTTGTGGCACATAGTATTTTCCCCAAAAACATGCTAAGCTGCTGAACACCAGGTTTGGCCTCAGTTTTGAGCAAATCCACAATATGGTTCAGCAATTTGATAAGCAGTATTTTTCCACTGTTAAATTAAATATAGATGAACTATTAAAAGACCTGTGTGACTTGACCCCTCTCTCCTGCTGCTTTTTGTGGATCAGCTGAAGGCCTCTTAAGTGGGTTCGTGCAGCTTGATCCATGCACCACTGAATTTGCTGGCAAAACTCCTGTTGGCATGTGTGAGTACAGGGACAGAGGTGTAGCATATGTTCCAGGAGGGATATTCTAAGTCCTCCATGAGCAAACACAAGCCCATACAAAAAGAAAAACTTGGAATGTTATAACCAATCTTTCTCCTAATGGACCAGAGCCAGGATTCCAGTATCTGGTATCTGATCTGCCCCCTCTAGAAAAACTGCCAGAACCTGGCCTGTGTTACTTAAGTTACTGATTCTGTTGTAGCTCTGCTAGTGGACCTTTCTGAATTTGGCTTTGCTAAAGAAACTAATTTCAGTAACTTTTTTGGTAGACTAGGAAAATTATAAAATAAACTTGATGAATGATAAAATAAACATGATAAAATAAATTTATGTTAGGAGTGTAAATGACATTTTAGACTCAATGCCATTGCTTTGGATGCCGTTGAAAGTTTTGCCATCAAATTCAAAGGGAAAAAAGATTATATTGTCTGCTCAAAACCAGTTTTGATAGAGAGCTCTGGAATTTAAACAACTTCTCAAGAGAACCAGAAATTGGAGTCACTTCACAAGTGAGTTATTAACTTAATTTTTATACTGTGAAGGTGTAGGGGTGTATTCTACTGGTTAATCAAGTCTTGAGACATAAAATAGACTAATCTGATGCTGCTAGTCTCACATCCTTGCCTGAGAGAAAAGTTGCAGGATAGACGAGTGCTTGAGTATTTACATGTTCTGACACTGGGCATGATTCTGTCTCTCCAAAGTTAATGAGAAGCTCTCTTGATTTCTGAGAGTGCCAGATTGGGATGGGCATGTCTGCCTCTGACATTAAAATAAAACTTTGAGACAACTAAGTAAAAAGGAACAGAAAATAGATACCCTGCTTTCCAGCTTAAATAAATGAAAAGTTGCCCTGAGGATCCAAAATTGCCTCCAACACCCAACCAACAATAGTTTATTTCTTACCCTAATGGCAGACTCTCTGGAGCTCTGGGTGAAAGGGTGTTTAATGGAAAAGTTCCCAGAGTCCGTGGGGAGAACTACTCGGGCACCTGATTAGGATTCCAGATGAATGTGAATTCATTTAACAATCCCTTTCACTGTTGTCTTTTGTGCAGACCGGTTTGGACTCGGACAGCCAGGCAGGATGCCTGCTTCTGTGAATGCCATGCGAGTCCTGAGCACCAGCACAGATCTGGAGGCTGCAGTGGCCGATGCACTGGTAAGAGGAAAAATACAAAATGCTTCCAGCACCGGAAAGTGCCTTAAAGTTACCTGTACGTATGTTCTCCTCTTTCTAAATAGCTTTATTCTGATCGTGCCAGTGTCTGATGCTGTAGAGTTACCTTTTGCTGGTTTGACTTTGGGTATACTGGCAGCAGTCTGTTTTTCCTTATTCCATGTCAGTTCTCTGCAGCTGTTGTCAGATGGAATGCTGTGCCTTGGTGCTACAGCTGCAGGATGGGTTGAATCAGCTGTTTGCCTTTCACTTGGCTGTCAGAGGATGTGTCCAGCACTGTGACTGTGCTCGGCACTTGTGGGGTTGGAGATTTCCATCAGTCCTATTACCTGCATGAAGATTTTGTCAGAAAAACAGTGTTCTCTGTTAGTGTCAATTCCTGATCAGGTTTCAGCAAGAACAAGTTTCTGCCCTGTGCTATTTGCGCGTGGGTAGATACTCAGAGAGCTCATAACTTGGCTTGTATGGAATCAGTACCATCTCATGCAGTTAAGTTTTAAGTTGAATTATATTTGTCTCGTTTGCTGCTAATACTTTCAAACATTCACTACTTTTCCTAGGAAGTTCTATGTCATTTTAAAAAATGTATAATCCTATTGTACTATGGTATCTTATGGATAGAACCCAGAAAGTGTCTTCTGCTTTTCGGAAAGCACGTGCTAAGCCTTTGTATGTACCTCGAATATTTGGGGGAGGGAGGATGTGTAGAGGCAGGAGAAGTTGTTGTACAGTACTAGCTGGGTACCCATGGGTCTTCTCCAGCTCTAGACCTGAATGAGGGAAGGATTTCCTTATGTAACTTGAAACAGATCTCTCAGAACCTGTCTCAGATGCACTTTAAGGAAGATGAACCATGTTGCCAGTGTTTGTGGTACATGGCCTTTCTCCATTTCCTAGTTCACTTTCCCCAAGGATGGCTAACATTTTCCTTTTTATGTCTGATTATCATCCAGCTTATGACAACTATTAGAGTACTTTAGAAAACAGTCCCTTTTTACAAAATTACCTTTCAAAACAAAGAAAAAATTTGTGAACAAAGAAAGGTAGAGCAGTGTGTAATGGATGGCACCGTTGCATTTAGTGGACTGAATCACTAGCGAACATTTTTGTTACCAAATGTAACAGCTTGTGAGCCAGTTTCTGCTCTCAGCACCTGAAATTTGCTACCAGGGCAGTTCAAGACATAATTACAGACAATGGCTTTCATGTGTAAACGGAATCAGGCTTTATCCCCGCATGTAAGCAGCTGCTGAATACAGGTTTCTTAAGGGAGGAGAGTATCACAGTGTTTCAATTGACTGCTGAGCCCTGAGATTTCTTTGGGTGTGACTTAATCTTCAGCTAGTTTTACAGAGTGCTCTTTTAAATATTCCAGCTTTGAAGTTAAGTAACGTTAAACTGAAATGTTAAAATTTTGAAGGGTTGAACACTTAAAAGAGAAATACTTAAGTCTAGCTGGAAACTAGCTGGTGCTGCTGGCTTGGTTGATCAATCTGAATTTGTACGGCTTCAGGAGATGCAACACAATCTTGTTGATCCCTTTTTTCCCACCACTCCAGTTTTCTCTTCTGACAGCAGGTAATTTACAAAGCCTGTGCAGGCTCCTTTTGAGAGAGTGTTGTGGTGCCAGCTTTTACCCAGTAGCCGTGTTTTCAGAGTTGTCTTTTCCATGTAGTAAGAAATGAAAAGAACTTCAAAGATAGCTTCAGCCAAATCCTCAATTGAAACAATACATGGTGGGTCATTCTGTGACCTCTACTCCCTCTGTACAATTCCAGTTTGATCCACTGCTTCTGTTTGAGCTGGACTTGGCCTAAACCCACAGTGTCTATACTGGGAATCAGTGCTTGGGTCTGTCAGAAGAGCTCAAAGGGTGATGGAAACTTTGCTGTTAAGTAAGGCCTTTAAGCCAGTGGTGCCAACCAGGGGGTCTTAAAAGAAGCTAATCTTCAAAACAGTGTGGTGTAAGAACTGTGAGTTGAAAGAGAACTCGGCAAGTGGAGTTAATTAAATGTGCTGTACTGTAGATAGTGGCTTCCTCACATCAGAATTTCTGTGCAAGACTGTAAAATGAAATGCTGCTAGTAATATGTGGAGAAAGAGAAATCACTACCAAAATCTCTGATATCTTTCATTGCAGGTTTCTGAAAAGTAAGCAAAGAGGTACTGAATATAGATCTGTTCCTAAAAATGTTTTTACCAGATATTCTCACTTCCAAGCTCCCTAAGGGAAATTATAGCCAGTATGAGTAGTACAACAGTTAGGAGATAAAGTCAGGCATTATTATACCCACTTTTATTTTGCAAAAACTGTATTTTTTTTAATTTGCTAAGACACATTTGCTATACGTTTTTGTTGCAAAAACAAACCCTACATAAGCTTCTGACATAATTCTCTATGCTTTTTCCCACCCTTCAATATTTTCCTGCCTACAGCTGTTAGGAGACTCCAGGAGCAAGGTACTAGTGCTTTCTTGACTTTTTATTTCTACTTTCCAACTCTCCCCACCCTGTTGCTAACACCCATGATACTGCACGTGAGTTAATTTCTATGCTTCAGTCCTCCAGTCCTAGTGAAAGCAAAACTCTGCTGGCTTTACAAGTCCAGGACCTGCAGGACTGGACACTGGAAGGAATTCTGTAGTGCACACTTTAGAATATAGATGATCCTTTTTCGATACATTATCTTGTTAACCCTGTTCTTTTAAGGTTTATTTAGGATTTTTTTTTTGCTGCCATAATTATGCTACTATTCTTTCTGTAAAGGTCAAGGCTGTAAAAGATGTATCTAAGGGAATTAGGTCCTTAATGCCATGCTATGGAAATGAGTGGGATTTGAGTACTCAACTCCCTTAGCAGCCTCTGGAAAGAATCCTAGCCCAAACAGAGAAATTGCCATCTCCTATATCCAGTGCATTTCTAGAGTCACTTCAGTATTGATATCAAAGTGACTGGACATGCCAGCACAGATTCTTTCAGCTATTTCTTCCTTACCTTTATTTTTTTTTTAAGTAGAAGTTGTATCATCATAGTATCTGTAGCAATAGAACTGACCATAATTGCTAATAGAACATTTATTGTATTTAATTTCATTACCAGTAACTTAATTTTACTGGGCATAAATACATTGTTTTCGTGCTGGGGAAGGCAGGCCCTCTTTCCCTTAGTCACTCAGTCTCATTGAAATCAGTGGGGTCTGTCTTGCTCTGTTGTGAGAGGTAAGCAGGCAGTGCATGGTGACGTCTTTAAAACACTTCAGTCACTATAACAGTAGCACTAATCTTCTTTCAGTGAATGCAAATAGAATGGTTTTTTTGGCATTGATGTAACTGTGTATAACTTGGTAAGTGTGAGTTTCCCCTTTTGCAGAAAAAGCCAGTGAGAAGAAGATATGAGCCCTATGGGATGTACTCTGATGACGATGCCAACAGCGATGCGTCCAGCGCATGCTCGGAGCGCTCCTATGGCTCCAGGAACGGTGGCATCCCACACTACCTGCGGCAGACTGAGGACGTGGCTGAGGTCTTGAACCACTGTGCCAGCTCCAACTGGTCTGAAAGGAAAGAAGGGCTCATAGGTCTTCAGAATTTACTGAAAAGCCAGCGGACATTGAGGTGACTTCATCATTTTTTGGTGTCAATAATTCATTAGGGATGGCCTCAGCCAGAAGGCAGTATTATGTACTTGCCTTAGGGAGACAGGTAGTGTCTTCTCATGGCTGTGGAGGCTTTGTCTCCACAATGTGGGATTGCAGTTAACTTTTGGAAAGGATTCTGCTATGTCATCAGTATAATCTCTGGCAGTAAAGTAGAAAGGGCTCAGGTAAGCATGCTGTCTTTTCCTAGCCTTCATTTGTCTCATGAAGACCTCCAGTGGTAGGTGCTTGTTGCAGCACAGTGAGATTTCCCACAGTGGTGCTGTTGTAAACATGCTTAAGGGGTGGTGCCATTTTTACATTAGTCTGTTTGAACCTTCAATATTTTTTCCCATGGCAATTTAGTTGGTGAAACAAACATTGCACTTACTCTAAAATGACTCTAAAATAGGGTGTGTGTTTCAAAGCTGAGATGAGACAGTGCTGGCATTGGCTGTACTTTGACTCTTTATGGAGGCTGTGTTAGGTGTAATTATAGATCCTGTTTGTAACTCTTGAAAAATTTTATATCAGAAACTCGTGTCCTATAAGCAGTGTAGTGTGTGATGTAGAGGGACGTTTCTTAGGGCAGTGAACTCTGGAACTGCATGTGGTAGGAGAGGGAGACCTTTTTCATTTGCTGAGAACCACAAAATCCCTTCAAACACCTTTGGCGCATCCCACCTTAAAAGAGGTTTTAGAATTATCCAGTAGGTCTCAGAATTATCCAGTAGTCACGTGGAAACTCCCTATGGCCACAGGTCACGTTAACTGGACAACTGGCTCTCAGGCCATAGACATTTCACCCTTAGTTTATGGAGAAAGTGTTTGAAAAAAGCTGTTTATCTCTTGGTTCTTTTGGAGGTAACATTCACAAATAGCAGTGACATTTTTTTTTTTTGTTACGAATCGTATGTACTTAAATTATAGCCAATTCTATAAGTAGTCGTTTAGAGCTTCCCTACTTGGGTTTGTACAATTGTTTCCATTTTAAAAGGGCTTCGCACTGGCTGAAAATAATTTGGTGGTTCATGTTAACAGTCTGAATGAAAGTGTCCTGAGAGCAAGCCTGGAAAAGTTGGTTTCTCACCATCACAAAAATATTCTAGCACTTCACATGATGTGATACAGGTCTTAAATGGGAAGTGCTATGGGTTTTTAAAATGGGTAGTTAGGGTCTCTAGATCAAAGATGCTTTTTGATGTGGTCTATTTCTGAGTCTCTTAAAAGATACTTCCACTATGTATGCTCTCTTTTTACTTTCTCTTTAACAAACTGTCTGGAAGAACTGTGGCACTTCATTACTTGTATGGAAAAGTTGGGTGAGATTTTGATTTTGCCACGGAAGCGTGGCAAAAGTGTGAGGATTGTAAGCAAGGTTTGGAGTGCTGCTGAGGATAGTTGCAAGGGAGAAAGTGCTGAGACGTTTTGGTGGTGGGCTATTTATCCAGGTCAGTAGATCTTAGCAGAAATACTGGTGGAATTAAACTCTTGATTTCAACCCTGCTGGTTGTAGTGTTTGAACTGTGCTGTCACCAGTCCCTCAAGCTAGCAAGTTGCCTTAGCTTTGATCCTGAGTAATTTTTGAATCTGTCCCAGAAACTACACCTTTGCGCAGTTATTTTTTTAATCTGATACTGTGTTTAGTTCTCTGTATTTCATTTTGGTTTTCTTTTGATCTGCTTCCTCCTTGGTTCAGAGTTGATCTGGTGCCTATTCTAATGATTAGATTTTATCATCCTGCTTGTTCCCACGGCATCTTGAGAACATCATCAAGGTCGTTAGTCCAAGGGGCAAGTCTGTCTTCTAATTAAACCTGATACCTTCTGTTGTGGTGTAACATGTTAATAAGAGGCAGTGATGTGGCTGGGTTTTCTTTAGTGTTCTGAACTGAAAGATGGATGATCCTGTGTTAGCTGGGATTTGCATATCTAGAGATGTGCATGCAAAGTGGAATGGCACTTACCCATCCTCTTTGTGCCATACAGCTTCATATGGCCTAGTTTTTTAAGGGCTCCCCATAAGGTCTTCTAAGTAAAACAAAGCAAATGAGTCCCTTAAGGAAATGTTCTTCCATTGCCTGTTGCAGTTTAATACTTGCATTGTTACCTTGGGTCTGTGAGCTTTTAGAAACAGACACACATATACTTGCTGACTTTATATAACCTTTCTCTAGAAAAAAAATTAACTGGAGTAATAAATAGGGGATCATTCAGAGGGCTGCAATCTGCATGATGTCAGGAGTGTTGTAGTCATTTTGAGCCTGTGCAGCCTCATCCTGAATTAAGCTGACAGTTTACTGTGATGTTGTTACAAAGACTTTTCCCTCCCTACCAGTCTCTTAAACCCATTGGTTTTGTGCCCTTTTAAAATTTAATCAGCCTTTCATGCATAGATTTATTGGCAAAAAGAAGTCCTGTGTTATGTAGAAACAATCTAAGATAAAATATCCATAGACTACTGCCTTATACTGGCCTGTTTGAAGATTATTTTTAGAAAGAGAGAATTTGGTGGATTGTAGAATTAATGTTGGTCTGGAAATGCATTCCCTATAGTCAAAATCTTCAATAACCCTTCTCTGAGCAGTCAGTGTTCATTTCACTAGTTGCTCTGGTTTCATTGTAATTGTGAAAAATGTCTATTTGCATCTGTAGTAAGCAGGAAATGTAACTTAACTGCCTGTCTCTGTTTTTGTTTGCACCATGAACAAGAAGAGCTTCAGTATTTTTTGCCAGTTTGCCTTGCAGGAAAGCTAAGACTTTTTAATACATTGCAGATAAGAGCTTGGCACCAAAGAGTTCTGCATTTGACTACAACTCAGTATCTCATGCACCATTCTTTTTTCCCCCTGCCCTAAAAAGAGAACTACTGAGCACCTAATAATCTCTTACTAATAGGAACTTAGATTGTTCCTTGATGTGATTATCTTCTGATTTAATAGGTTGCCATTTGTTAATGTCTCTTCAATTTCTGTATGTTTGGCTGCTCAATGTGCCTGCTTGCTGTCAGACTTTGGAGTCAGTTCTGATCTGTTAATAATCTGTGATTCTAGACCAATACTACTGAAGCAACTGGGAATTTAAACCAGAAGATTTTATTAGTATATAACCAGAAAGTTGTGATTTTACTTAAATTTGAAATCCTTGACACAAAAGAGACTTGAAAAACCTATTCTTAAGGTGAGAAAAATGCATGATTCAGTGACCTTGACCCAGACAGAAGCTAAGTGCCTCACTTGAAATGTGCACATTTCAAGTTGTCTTCTGGAATCCAGAATACAGAAGAAAATAAAAGCACCAGAAAATACAGTTGTCTGGTTTAAGATTTTTTAAAAAAATGTTTGTTAGATTCTTAATGTAGAACTGGTGATCCCAGCAGTTAAACTGGAGTGCCAGTAAAGGCTTTGCCTAGACACACAAAGTTTTCAGAAGTGTGACTGAAGTAACATTTAAATAAAGAAGGTTAAATTTTTCAGCTGTTAATATTTATTAGCTGCCTTTTTTTTCCCCTGCAACTAAAACTTTGGCATTAATGTTGTGTTTTATTTATGTGTTTTAGCCGAGTCGAGTTGAAAAGGCTGTGTGAAATATTTACTCGCATGTTTGCTGACCCTCACAGCAAGGTAAGATCACAAAGCCTTGGCTCGCTCTCCTATGTTACTGTGTGCACATTTGACACTGTTCCAAGATGAGTGGTTTGTATTTCTACCCCTGCCATCTGCTGGGGAAAACTGGCATTTAAAAATTTCCTTGGTTTTCATTTGTTTCACAAGGAGGGGATGTGCTCAGTCTCTCTTACACTGCTGGGAACTGGTTAGTCCATGCTTCCCGAGGAGCAGCCTAATGCCTTTCAGAGGTCACCTCCTGGAGCCAGAAGTTCAGTTTGATTTGCACTTCTCTAGGGTGTTTTTTTGGTGATACACAGGGAAGAGTGGTCCATGAGGGATCATGAGCCTCACAGCCACTGGGGTTTGTGTGTTGTGTACACCTGGGAGCAGATGTCTCATCAAGATACTATTCTGAATCTCATAATCAAGGTCCTTAATATAGCTACTTTGCCTTCCTTAAAACACTGACCTTTGAATTTAAAGGCTGTGGCATGAATTTACAGACAATTATTAAGAAGAATTGGGCCACAGTATGGGGAGGTAGGACCCATAAGCATGTTCAGAATAGTGGATTTCTATGTACAGCTAAGGGGGAGCAGGGAGAAATGAATAGGGAATTTCATGCCCTTTTCTGAGTTTTGCTAGTTGAGGAAAACCAGTCATGGCTGTGTAAAAACATCAGCAGTTGGGTTACATGCAGTTTGAGAAAGAGTAAGTTGTATAAATCTTTGTACTTCAAGACCTCTTGGTAAACCAGTTTTAATAAATGATTGTTGGATGGAAATTCCATGGGCAGGCAGAGTAGCCTGTCACGGGTCTTGCTCAAATGCGCGGTTTTGGCCTTAATTGTGCTGTGCACCAGCTGTCTCACCAAGGTTGTTGTACCTACCTGTAAGTTCTTAATGCTTTGGTTCCCCAAGGTAGGTGTATTCGAAAGGGTGGAGGTGTAATGATTTGTTCACAAAATATTTGCAATTTCTGAGTAAGGTGGGAGTTTATTGCACACTGGGCTCAAGTATGTCCTTTGTGGCAGCAGTGATTTGTCATCTTCACTGCTTTTATATAATTACTGACACAAACTCATTAGTTGTGGTGTTAAACACACATAGCTTTGTTCATATAACTGTATATAAACTTGTTACTTTCTTGGCTGAGGAGACTGAATCTGATCCAAAGCATATAATGTTTTTAAGTAACTCTGAGAAGAGATTGTGTTTTAAGAGAGTGTAAACTTTCAATGAATGTGTCTTTTATCTGTTGAGAAACTGCATCCTTGATCACTCCATGTGCTAACGAGTGGTTTGTTTTGTTGCATGGCCTGCTTTGCCGTGGAATTCACAACAGAGAGTAAGTGTTTCCTACCCCTTTCCTTCATTTTGTTACATGTGGTATTTTAATACAACACATTTTAGACATGTCTTGCCTGAACTTCTTTCCAGAGCAATGTAGTCACTAAAATCATTCATTCATGAATCTTTTATAACAAAATAATCCTGAAACTCAGACTGTAAACCCCCTTCCCCTTTGAATGTTTTTATTTTAAGAACTGTGTTTCTTTTTCTGACACTTGTTTTGTTTATAGGTCTTCAGCATGTTTCTGGAAACCCTGGTTGATTTCATCATCATTCATAAAGATGATTTGCAGGATTGGCTTTTTGTTCTCCTGACCCAGTTGCTAAAGAAAATGGGAGCAGATTTGTTGGGGTCTGTGCAGGCAAAAGTTCAAAAAGCTCTGGATGTCACCAGGTAGAGTACTCACATGGCAAATGCTGTGGAGGTTTTTTTGGGATTACAGGAAGGTGTGATTTTAGAAATCCAGCTGTGGTGTGTATTTTGAGGGCTCAATCTTGATAGACATAAGAATAAAAGAGATCAAAGTTATGTCACAGTATTTCAAGTATTGAATTAAAAAGGCCTGTTTCTCTTCTAAATAAATGACTTTATAGCATAAATTAAAGGATATATAACTGATTAATTTTAGGGTTTTGTGGGGTGTGTGCTCAGATATCAGATTTTTTTGATTGACAGGTACTCAAAAAATTGCAGTATTCAGAATATGAAAGGTGCTTTACCACAAAGTTCAGCGCCTCTTTCATGTTATTCAAACACAAATGACAGATCAGGGTAACACCTTGAATGCTACTGCAATACTCACACCAATTCTGTACTCCATGTCTTTTTCAAAGGATGTCCAGCACAGGACACTGTACTCATTCTAGAAATAGAATAATTAAAAAAAAAAAGTAGTAATAATCTAGGAGAAAATAGTGGGGAAGAAAGAGGAGAGAGATCAAAACCAGGTATTAGCCCTAAGGACAAGGTAAACCAAGCTGTTTCTAGAGATAAGGGAACAAAGCAGAGTCTGAAATGAAATGGACAGGCATGCTAAAAGAAGTACACAGACAGTGGAGTAACACTGTGTAAAGATACTGATTTAGCAGTTTTCTCCAGTGTTGTTTCAATAACTAGCTAATCCTTAAGTTTAGAGTTTCTCTTTTTGATGGTAAAGTTACCAAGAAGAAAAGTATGTTGAAATCTGTTATGTAAGCTTTGAGGTATTGAGTTAATTTAGTTTATGTTGCATTACATTTTTGCTTTTGTTTCCTTTGGACAGGGATTCTTTTCCATTTGATCAGCAATTTAACATTTTGATGAGGTTTATTGTAGATCAGACCCAGACACCAAACCTGAAGGTCAGTATCAAAAGCCATTTCACTAAAGCATCAACATGCTTGTCTTAGCTTGTTGTGTCAGGCATACCATAAAGCATAGAACTCATGAGAAGGTAGTTATTGTATTATGTGCATGGTATAGAGATTATATTGGCACCTTGGAGACATGTCCCAGGGATACTTCCTCCCCACCATGTCTTGTAAATCTTGTCAATCTGTGGTGGGATCTGTTCTGTGGAAAAAATGCATCTTTGCCAACTCCTGAGCTTCACAAATCCCTTTTCATTTCTCAGGTCAAAGTTGCTATCCTGAAGTATATTGAGTCCTTGGCAAGACAGATGGATCCAACAGACTTTGTGAACTCCAGTGAGACAAGACTTGCTGTATCTAGAATTATAACTTGGACTACAGAACCAAAGAGCTCAGATGTGAGAAAGGTAAGCCAGGATGATGAAGTATTTGCAGTAATTATTGCTCTTCAAGAAGGAAAAAAAAAACAAACAAAGCTGTCACAAAGGTATTGAAAAGTTTGGTGATTAGACTTTAACTTTAAAAAGCCCTGAGTTTACATACCTCGCTGTCCAAACAAAACTGTCAATTCAGTCCACACACAATTCTGAAGCGTGTCTTCATATATTTTTTCCTAGTAGGTATTTGTGTGACTTTACTATTACCATACAAAAAGAGATCATGGTTTGAAAATGTGCTTTTTCTTAAGCATTCTGGAAATATCTCTAGGTTTGTATTTTGTTTAGGTGAAGGCTTTGTTGTAGACTGAAAGCTAATAGTTCAGCGTTCCAATGTTGTTAAAAGAAAGTAAACAAGTCAGTAAGCTGCCGGGGGCTCTCAGCCCTTCTCTTTTAAGCACTGTGTGTTTATCTCTACCTGGAAAAAACTGACACAATTAGGTCAGGCCTGGGTAATAGATACCTTGTTCTTTATCTTGCTCTCTATGCAAGTGTCAGGCAAGCTAAAATGGGACAGGTAGTGATACTCGTCTCTCCCAAGAGAAAAGTAAGACTTAGTTTTATGTAGCTGGCATCTGTAACACAATTTAAAATTATCTTCTATTTCCAGTAGGAATTAAAGGCTTTGAGATGTACTTGGACTTAAAAGAAACCCAGCCAAATTTTAGTAATTCCAGAATGTAAAAATTGTATGAGAACTTAACACTATATACACATAAAATGTTGACTTTATACTAGAATAACATGCGATTTTATAACTTTGGAAATAATAAAATTACTTTTATTTGATTCTGATGAAGAGATTGCTGGGTATCAAGTGTGCTGCCACACACATGTGTGCAGCATTATCCAGCAGCTGAAGGAAGGCTTGAAAGAAGCTGTTTGGGCATGAGATGTTTGCTTGCTCACATACAGATGATTGGTTCTGGGGGAAAAACGAACATCCTCTATTCTGAAGACTTCCTGCAGGGATTTTTCACAGCACTGTAACTGCAACTTGCTTCTGTAAGATAGTCTCCCTCAGGAAAAAAGGGTTGCTTTAAATTCTGGACTTAGATCTGGAATATGGATTTGCATTTTAATGTTTCCATGCCCAAGGTCAGAAAGAATTGATTAGGCGGAGTAGCTGCTTATATGTTACAGTTCAGGTGAATCTCAAGCAGTTTACTTTGCTGCTGGGCTGTGAGGGGAAGTTGTAATTATTTTAAGTAGAAATATGCATCGAACAGCAAAATCTCTTGATGTTGCTCAGCAGGAGAAGAAACATTGCACCGTTAGGGGTCATCATTGCTGCGTGCAAAGGGAAGCAGAGAGTGTGTGCTGCAACTGGGAAATTGGATGTTTGCTGTTCCCTGTGGGTAGCAGGTGCTCACTGTGTGGTGTCCATCGTTCTGTCTGTTCAATGGCTTGCACAGCTCTGGCAAAACTTCAGCAAACTCTACCTGAGTAGTACTTGGGCAAGTGCCTTGGGGCTGACAAGAGATTACTGAATCAAAATTCTTTTTATTAAACATGCATGTGACTTGGATTTGCCTTGGTGCCGGTAGTTTTCAAATAAATTATTATGCAGTTAAACTAATTCAGGCTTTTAGAAAAAAATGTACAGGTGATCTTTATTTCATCGTACCATTGCTGTACTATGATTTTATTAAGAACATAGTACAAACCAGAGGCTTTAGAGGAAACAGTACAGCAGAGGGTTTGTAAGCAATCATTGGCCATTACCTCTATCAGGACTGTAGTTAACAGACTTATAAATTGATTATGCAATGGTGAATTGGGTTATCAAGAGCCAGTCTAGGCAGGTGAAATGTTCTGAAGAACACAATTAAATATTGCCTGTTTTTTTGGCAATATAACTTGGGGGAAAAAAAGTAGTACCTTTTTAATATCAAGATGATTCATTTAAACATCAGAAGATTCTGCCCTTGTGGAAGGTATTATGGTGGCCTTCAAGATCTGTTGTTTTCTAAATGCAAAGCAGACCATGCCCTGTAAACACTGTGACAACCTGAAAATGGAGACAGCAGTGAAGATCACTGGGGAGAAGGAGAGGAATCAGTTTTGTCTTCAAACAAAGTATGTGATTGAAGTACCACAAGAGGCCTGTAGAAAGTGTAAAAATAGGTAGTTTTGCAATAGAATCTGATGTTAAGACTACCAGTGCAATGAATTCAGCTCCTGCATGTGACAAGAGTGTCCATCATTCCTGGTACTGAGGGCTCCTGGGTGATGCAGTCAAGTTTACAGGTATGGCTGTGGCTGGCTTGGTGGAACAGTGATGCTGCTGCTGAGCTACTCATGGATGCAGAGACTCTTTCCCCCAAGTAATGGAATCCCACTGCCAATATCCTCTTCACCCAAGTCTGAGGTACTGAATTCTACTATAACGCCAGTAACATCGATGGGTGGTGGCCATGCTGTTCTGTCTGGGGTTTACCTTTGAGCAGAGGCAGATAAAGCAAACTTCCTCACACTGGTGATGTCTGTCAATGAGGAAGGCATGTGGCTGCTTTGCACACGTGGCAATTAGTCATGCAAATCTCATCCTGTAATAGCAATCAAGGCATTTGTTGAAGAAATTTATTATATTTTCAGTCTACACTGAGATTATTGTTTTGTTAGTGATAGTCTGTCCATTACTACTACATACTATGTGTGATGGTCATGGAGGTCCCAGCTCCATACTGTTAAGGCGCTGGGGAAAAATAGAACAAAAATGTCATTTAGCTCAAAAAACTTTTCAAATTGAATGCTACAGCTTTATTAATAACTCTGTGTATTCTTGTGACAGCACTTAAACACACTTAATGAGCACACTTAACCAATCTGACAAAACTTGAACTACAGCTCATGTTTTGTAGCTAGTGAGATCAGAAAAACTCAAAAGAAATGCTGTTTTGCATAAAACAGTTTATGGTCATGTGTGGAATGACATCTGTAGTTAAACATAAGCTCTGTTATCACAAGGAAAACATGATGTACTATGAGGAATATGCAGTAGATACTAAAGTGTGCATTTACAAATGTTGTGATTCCCTCACAGGGCAGAAACCATTTAAACTGCTGATAGTAGCCATGAACTATGTACAATTAAAATTATTGTCAAGCTTTAGGTTTAAAATAAGGTGATCTGAAGAAAACATTTAAACTGTTGATAGTAACCATGAACTATGTACAGTTAAAATTATTGTCAAGCGTTAGGTTTAAAATAAGGCGATCTGCAGTGTGTTATGGGTAAATATTTGTCTTGTTTTAAAGATGGTTTGTACTTGTGGGTGTTTACTCTGCATTCAACTTAAGGTTTACTTCCTGCAAGCAGTGCTGGAAGAAAGGTGAAGACATTTGCCCTCCATGCTGAACAAAAGCCACGTCCTGCAGTGCTGTGTGGAGACTTGAATGGGATGTGGCTCCAGTGTGAGGAGAGCACCTGTTGGTGAATCCTGCACATGCAGCCAGCTCATGGCTTTTTCCCCAAGCAGAGCTTATCAGTGACTAGGGCACAGATCAGGATTTCAGATAACTGAGCTGTAATTTCGACTGCAGTAGCATCTAACCTTGTGTGAGGTACTTGATTTTCCTCTGCACTGATTTATTTCCTGCTGTGGCAGGGTGTTAATTCTGATTTTCCTCTGTAAATTGTTTAAGATTTGATGAAACAATTTTACAAAAGCCAGTTAATTGCCACACAGAAAAGTAACACAATGGCAATGACAATACTGTGATGACTGGTCTGTGAGGACATTATAAGTCAGTAACTTGACCATTTTATTATTAATATTGCCAGCAAAGTTGTTGTGTAATCCTTACGTAGGTAAAGTGCTGATTGAATTTGGATGACAGGCATGGGCTCTGTGTGGGAAAATACTTTGATCTTGGAAAAGAGCCATCGGTTTGAGATTGGAAATTAGAATAAGGCTTCTCATTTGACTTTGGCCAAAGCCTACAGAAACCTTGTGTCCAAGGCTTGTCTGAATGGAAACTTTTATTTAATACGAGTGCCCAGAATTTGTGGGTGTGGAATCAGCTGTGAGGGCGCACAGAATCTTAATGTTTAGTAGGACCTTGTACAGGCTGAAGGGGAATGAGGCCTCCTGAGGTGAGAGGCCAGTGACAATTCTTACCATCTTGTTAATCAGCTCACCCCTGGTCTTACTGATAAAGTAACAAGATCTGTATTGCCTGATTGGTATTTGGAGTACTAATCTCAGGGCAGAAGAAATTTTTTCCATTGTTCCTAATATCCTGACTGGCTTCTCTGTTGATGAAACATTCCTATGGTGGTTTTATTTTACAAGCCTGAAGGCATTTTTACATGTTATGGGCAGCCTCGTATCACGTGTACATCACGTTCTGCCTTCCGCTTACGTAACGGGGAAAACTTTTACTTTCAACTGCCCCACTTGTCACTGCAAGCTGCCCTTGAATATAGGCAGTTGGATGGGTTTTGGTAAGAAACTAGAGCCATTGCCCTGAATCAAAAAGCCCAGGAGGGTGCCTTGTGTTGCTCTAATTTTCAGGAAGATGAAGCCTTCCTGAGAGTACCTTGGGGAAGGCCTCCTTGGATTATTACCACTGGCTTGCAGGTGGAGTTGAAGAATATCCAAAGAAAATGAGTTTGGGATCAGATTTTTTTCACTAAATCTGATTGAGAAACAGTTTCTGAATCATGAAGAAAATGAGGAAGATTTCAGAGAGAAAACTGCAGGCCAGCAGACACTTCATAAGCTGAAGCAGGCAATGAAGATGTATTTACTTCTTTAATAATCCTCACGGTCATTTCTTGGGAAATGCTGATATTGTCATTTTGATAAGCAAAACACATCTATCAGTAAAGCCGAGATCAAGCAACTTTGGATAAAATATTACTGTGACATCTGTAGGAGGACCAGGGACAGGGAAGCAAACACTTTTAAGGAAAGGAAATTAGGCTCCTTTGCACGGTGATGCCATGACACCTCTAAAAATTCTTGGAAGCTTTAGTTATCCTTTTAGCATTAGTCTGATTTCAGGTACTCTGGGACAGATGTGTCACTGTAAGAGCACTCTCAGAGCCTCTTAGTGAGCTGAAATGGCCTTGCTTATTTGTACTGGTGTTGAGCAATAAACACTGTTGGTCATGGCCTGTTGCAGCAGCAGTGGCAAAGAGAGCATTTGCAGAAATACTTTTGAATGGCAAATTATTTTAGTAGTCTCCAGCCGTAGGCCCTCGCCTTTCTGGGTCAGAGGTTTCTCTAGCACTCCTGCAGTATTCCTACACCAGATTTGTGCATCTCATGGATTCCATGATGAGCCAAGTTACCAAAGCACTGGGCATTAGGATTTCATTTCAGGCTTATGGAATCTTAAGTAGAAGTAAGTCCATATTGCTGAGATCAGCCTTTTTGCCAAAGAATATTCCAAAAAAAGTCAAACTCAGTGTCAATGCCCAGATGAATTTCTAATAGGCATTTAAAACGTAGTCAGGAAAAATAGTGTAATACATGAAAAATGGCACCTGGTGGACTGTAGTGTTTACTTGATTTAAAGCTATTAGAAAAAAAGGATCTCTCTGTCCTAGCTGTGTTTCCAAAATAGTATCCCTCATTTTCTGTTTGTTTTGAATTTGATGCTGCAGAGCTATGAGAACACAAATGTTTTTAGTGTACACAGTGTAAGGAAAATGGCTTTCACCCAATGTTAGTGGCTAGTAAATTGTGATGTGCTTGTTGGAAGCATGGTGCTGGGGTAGATTTCCTTAAACTGAGTCCCTCCTCTTTATACAGCCTTCTAGGATGTTTGAGCTGGAAGCAGTTTGAATATAAGCATATGTTCTATTTGCTGGAAGAGCTACTGCATGGTAATAAAAGAGAAGAAATGGCTTCACAGAATGTGTGTATAGTCACACTTATATTATGTATTTGTGTGTACATGCCTTTTATATAAACACTCACACCTACACAGGTATAGGTGATGTTTCTATTTTGAAAATCAAGTCTAGAGGTGATGTTTACATGATGCATTGCAGAGCTATTTGCTGTAATTCTACTGTACTTCCTCCAGCATTTCAAAAATCCATGCAGATTAAAGTGCATGTTTTCATTACAAACCATATGACTTCTGTAACTCTTCTTCTTTCTTAGTTTATATGTGGGAACTTTTGCCTGAGAATTCAGACTTCTATCATGCCAGGTTTATAAGTAAAGTTTCTCAGTTGTTAATGAAAGGTAACCTATGTTTCTAATCCTGAAACCTGTTTTTGCAACTCCTGCCATTTTATAATGAGCAAAGTTACTCAGGGTAGCCTTCATCAAACTTGATTTCTGGGGTCATGTCTGGTTCTAAAGAAATAATGAACATTTTTGACGTTTTTCTGTGCCCAGGTCATGAAACAACAGCACACGAGTCATAATCTGCTATAGAACAGTAATCCGAACATGTGATGATTTGGTGCTGCATCTTTTTTGCTGTTGCTTTTCTGAGATGCCTTTGACACTTGTAATGCAACTATCTCTGACTTGTAAAAGCCTTTTGTGATGGATAAAGCACTGTGTAAAACAGAATAGAAGAATGGATTTAAGCTCTTTCTGTATTTAAATCTGTTAAACAAATTCTTCCTTTTCAGGATTTGAACAGCATATGCTAATACAAGTGTTTTGGGAAAACTGTGTGTTTAAAAACTTGTTCTCAAGCTAACGTGCTTGGATTATGTATAAACTGCTAAAGCCATTGTGCTTCACATTGCCATGTCTGTAATGTGGATGTCCTTGCTCATCTGATTCTAGGCCTGAAAAAGGAACAAGCAGAAGGTTTGGTTTGGTAGGTAGTTTGTTAGTTCAGTGTCAGCAAAGACTAAATTGTCTGCTGGAAAGATCACTGAAATAACACTTGTTTAGAGCTTGCAAGCTCTCAGTAGATTTGAATAACTCACTTAACACCAGCTACTCATTGGAGAATTGAAGTCATGTGCCAGTGTGTGCTAAAATAAGCTGCCTAATGTGCAAGTGCTACCCCTTGATCTCAGTAGATCTCTATTTAGTCTGCAGTTTAGTATAATTCGAAGTGATATGAGAGAGAGCTTCTCTGCTCCATTGTGCCTTAAGTAATTAAAAACTAATTTTTCTTAGACTGGATGGTAAAGTGTGTGATGCATTCAGAATATGACTGTGTTTGTCAAAAGTGAGCAGATGGTAATGAGGCTCTTGCCCAGACTGGTCATGTTATCATGTCTTCCCCAGACACGATAAAAGGCATTTATAGGCAGTGTTGGTCCATCAGACTGATGTCCAGACTGGAGACAAGAGTTTGCAAGTTTTTAATTGTAACTTTCTCTGAACTTAGACGTATCTGTGAGGGCAGGTGCAGGGAGATGCACCTATTCCCCTGTTCCAGGCTGGCCATATGCCAAGTGCCATCTCAGTTTAGCACTGCCTGGGCTCTGCACCTCAGCAGAGGTTTTCGAGTGGGTGTGGAGGCCACCAGGATGTTGCCCAAGCAATTCCTTGTAGAAGAACTAAGGGATGATCTCTATGCCTGAGAGCTGCAGCCAAGTTTAATTTTGAATTTAATTTCAGCTGCCCTCTGCCAAAAGAAGTGTTCTTCTGATGACATCAAATAATGCTTTTTAAATTAGCTTCTGTTGCTTGAAATGAAGCAAGAAATGGATCAAAGTTCTTCTGCAGAAAGATAGCATGTGTATTGTTTAGGTGATTGAGTTGAAATCTGTGTTTTCTTTGAATAATACCAACTTTCCTGTTTGTCAAACCCAGACGATGCATAGTTGGGTGGGTGAGGATTTGCCAGCTAGGACAACTACAGCCTCCTCAGGGCCTGGTGAAGGAAACTTGGAAGAGAAATGTAAACAGGTAGACTGAAAGCCTTGTGCACTAATCACACTAATTGTGTTTGCAGTCTCAACTCAACTGTCTAGCTATGTAAAGAGACCTGGACTGGGAGCCTGAAAAAAGTGTGTCTGAAGTAATTTTTTGCTTGGATGTGTTTTTCTGTTAACTCTCCTGTTGTAAAGGATGAGGGCACAAAGTCCACTTCTTTTTTGGGGCTGCCAGTGTTGGGAGCCCATCAATAATAGATGTTTGAGTAACTTGTAAACTGCCTTCATGTACGTCAGGCACCTATCTGCTTATTCTGCTTGGTCCACTGGAGCAGCAGCAGCAATCAATAAGGCACTTTTATTAACCTTAGGTCACTGACTACATTTTGTTTCTAAAATCAATGGATTTTTCCACTTAGCCTTGATCTGTTTTCCCAGATTTTAAAGACACTTATTGTAATTCAACCAAGTTGAAAAAGTTACAGATTTTGATAAATCTGACTGTCATCCACCATGCAGGTAAAAACAAAAAACAGATATTGTTGAACCATTTGTGTCTCTTTAGCAGTTGACACTGTTGGACAGCGGGAATTGCAGTGACCTAAGTGTGAAACTTTGGGAGCTGCTACTGGCTTGTGGAACCTGATCTCTCACTGCATTGTGATAAGGAAAATAATAAAGTTGCATAAGCAATCATTTGCAAATTATTCAAGAGCCTGACACTGAGCCAAGCCCCCTCTCTAGCATAGTCAGGCTCTGAAGTGACTGGAGTTTCTCCAGCTGAAGCCAGCAGAGAATAGCTTCATTAAGATTATCTAATCTGTAGGGTCGATGTTATATGTCACTGAAGGAGATGGATTAGTGTTCTGTACTAATGGTACAGGGACACAAAAGCAAGGGAAAATTCAGATATTACTTTCTTCAGACTATATATCATCAAGCATGAGTGTTGCATGGAGAATGTTTGTACACTGTGTACAGAAATATGTTTTTTGTTACTTGTTATATTTATTTACTCTGACAGTAATCTAATGAAGCAAGATTTCAAGAAGACGTCCAGAAATTCAGAAATTATGAAAATGTCTCTGGTTTGTCACAAGCTGAAAACCACAGATTTAAAATTCTTAGAAACATTATCTGTAGATGATGTCCTTTGATTAGGTAAAAATATGATAAGTGAAACTTAGAGGATTATCAAATGTGTCCAGATCTAACTATTATGACAGATGTGGAAATGCTGCTCCTGATATTCTTCATTACTGAAATAAACTTACTTGTATTAGAAGCATTGCAGGAGTGAAACTTGGAACATGTTCACAAATGTGATTTCAAGGTAGCATGTACCTTCCAGCTTTTGAGGCCAGTAAGTGACAGCGTTGATCTTACATTGGTAGGGACCAAGACCTTCATGTATTAAATGTTAAGTAGGAAGTTATGGGCACACTTTCAAATAATGACTTTTGCCCGAAATAAACATGGAAGTGCTATTGGATGTCTGAGGACAATTTAGAAAGAACATAGACAGGGTTTTACCCGTGTAACTCCAGTGTTGCCTTTGAGACCTTTACTGGAGCACCACTCTCAGGATGTAGTAGTCCTTGCCTTTATTTCTAAAGGCATAAACTATAGGTCTGTTTTCTTTGAGGCCACAGAAGATTGTGTGCATTGGGAGCTACTGTTAAGCACTTCATTCAAAGCCCAGTGACTATTTACAGGTGACAGGAAGGCTGCTGAAGAGCACTGGGTATGCAGAATTCTGGCAGACACTCCTAAAGACAGGCTGCATTTTGTGCAAAGAGGGAGGGCAGGCATAGTTCTGTATTTTTTAAAGCCAAAATGCGAAAGTGGAACAAAACTGTAATGATCTCTGAGACCTGAAACTTCTCTCAGTTACTCCTGTGGGACAGTATCTGTGCTACTGGTGTTTGTGGTGGAGCTTTGCTGAAGGTTTCACTCAGATCTCTGAGACACATTTTGATCATCTCTGTTGGGCAGCTCCTGACTTACCAGTTGATAACTCCAGATATTCTAATTTGTAAGCAATCTCTCAGTCTGTGAACCTTGTTGATCAATTTTTGTGGGGTTTGGTTTGGAGTATTTTTTATTTTGTTGGTTTTTTGGGGGTTGTTTGTTTTTTTTTTTAATCTCAGTGAATGTGAGATCTGCTTGTTCTGACACACAGGATCTGCATGTCCATTCCTAACTATCAAGGATACGCATGCTGTTCACCAGCAGGAATGTACGTTGGCATGACTTGTCACTTTGCATTCAGTTCAACTTGATGTTCCTTGTTCTGAGATCTCTTGTGTGCAGTAATATTTTTATTACAGAAAATACTGTGCTGGTGAAAGCTTAAAAGTTCTTGGATCAAAATGGACAGAAATACACTTCCTTGTTGGATACCAGGCAGGCTTCATGGCAGAGTTGTCCAAAACTTCAGGTCAGAGGAGGGTAGATGATGGAGTTGAGAAAGCCGTGGGGAAAACTCTCTCCACACTTCTTTCATCCTTAGATCTTTAGAATGGAGTGAATAATGACATACTGTGTTTCTGTTCAAGTCAGTGAGAGTTTTGGCAGGAGAGGCAGCATGATCCATCTGGAATGAAGTCTGAAGACCTCTTGTTTGCTGCAGTCCTTGGAAGCCCGTTGAGTGCTGTGGGCCTCGGTTCCTTTGTTGGCCATATGAAAAGGATGATACTTACCAAACTTTCATGGATGGAAAATGTTTTTATATACAAAGCTGTGCTAGTTACTGCTGATGGCAGAAGAAACAGTATAGCTTGAATTGCAGTTTACACCCTGAAACAATGAGGTACTGTGACTCCCCTCCACTGCGAAGGGTGCTTGTGTACCCAAGTTCATCATCTGTGAAGAATCCCATTCCACAGGGAATTGCAGATACAATTAATTGTGGCAACTTTGTGAGCACGTTGCTTACTAAAAAATCCTTCTTTAATGTGATGAGAACAATGAATGTACATTTATCCCCACAGCAGTGAATTACATTTGTACCCTTTTCAAAGTTATTTCTAGTTTTTAGGAGATTTTAAAAAGTTCCTGGAAGGGTCAAACCTGCGTGTCTGCTCTTCCTAAGCATATGTGTATGCTTTTCCAAAATAAGAGCATGTGTAGCTTTGCTGCTTGACTTTGTAAGCCCAAGCCACTGCTTTGTGTCCAGATATGTATTCTGGATGTTGATGTGTCAATGGCTACACCCCCCTTGGAGAAGGTGCTGCTGCAGACTGTCAGAGGTCCTTCATCATTGCTTCATTTATATTGTTCTTTTTATCCATGTTTGTATGTTTGTGTGTTATCGAAGTAAAATCAGGGAAAAAGCCCACAGAATTGGTGCATCCACACAGGTTGGATGCTGCTGGGGAAGTCTGGTTAGGAACATGTGATGTTAATTACTTTTTCAGGTCCACACACTGTGATTTATTCTGCTTCCATTCCCATTTGATTCCATTGTCTTAGTTCAGGATCTGCGGAGCTGTATGTTTGCTAATGGATATGGGCAGATCCTGTTCTGACAGGAGTTCTCTGAGGCACATAAAGCAAACCCTGACCAGTAAAATTAATGGAATCAATTGTTTCAGTGGTACCTCGGTTTCACTTACTAAATTTAGGAAATCTGGTGGGGTTTAGCCTGTCCGTGGTTGAAAGAATGGTGGTTGTCACCATCCTCATAAATCTTTCGCTTTGGATGGAGTCTTTTATTGCTGAAACTGTCTGAGTGGTCAAGACTTACAAGGAGAGGTGGATTATTTGTTTGATGAAACAAACTTGGGATCCCTAGGAAGGGAAGAGGTTGGGTGGGAAGAGAACTCATCCCATTCACACATAAAATAAAAAGCACAGGAATGACAAATTGCAGTCCTAGAGTCTTCATAATTGTTTGAACTTCTAGTTTTATTTCTTTTCAGTAAATCTTTGCAGTAACTGGTTCAATTGAAATATGTGCTGGACAGGACAATGGTGAGATCACTAGCTGTGAATAGCTGTACACTTCACATCTGGGAAAATAATGATATAAATACAGAAATATATTTAAGTTTTAAGAACTATAACTATTGCTGTTAGTAACTCATTATGATATATCACAAAGAACATTTCAAAGATTTGTCTGGTAGGCGAGTCTTCTTTTTGAATGAAACACAGATCATTTACTGTAAGGATCGCTACCAAGAGAATGCATGCTCTTTTCAAAGAACAAAAACTGATGATCTCTTTTTTCTTCTTCTTTTCAGGCAGCACAAATAGTCCTGATTTCTCTCTTTGAACTGAACACTCCTGAGTTTACCATGTTACTTGGTGCCTTGCCAAAAACATTCCAGGATGGTGCTACCAAGCTCCTGCACAACCACCTCAAGAACTCCAGTAACACCAGTGTGGTGAGAGGCCCTTGTCCTTGCAAACAGCAAAGCCTCAAAGACAGCAGCTCATTGATAAGCTGTTGCAGATGTTCAGTTTGAATTATCTGTGACTGTTGTCTTGAAGCAATATGGCAACAGAGGCTTTTGTTTGATGTTGCTTTTAATAGGGACCATTAAAATAAAAAACTCAGTTATTTTAAAATTTAATATAGTCCTAACCAGAAGAGATTAAAAAGTGACTGAAAAATGCATTAAAATTGGTGGAGTTTGAGCTTTCAAGTTAGTGGTGCTTTTGAAAGTCCTGCCAGTAATGACTTTTTGGCTAAAACAGATCTTGATACCACAGATTTTCTGGGCTTAAGACTATTGTTGAGATCAATTTAATAACAGTTACACTGTCTGTTAGAAGCTTGCAGGATCTTTAATGTGACCTACAAGGTCATCTCAGTCTATGCTTATTACCTTATGTTTTGTTCTTATATAAAGCTCTTACATATTTTTATTTCACTGAAGGAATATGTTAGATTTAAATAGGGAATTTCTTTCACTTCCCAGAGCAGCAAGGATTAAGGAATTTTTTGTCTTTTTAATGTGGAAATCTTGTGAACTTGCTGGAATTTGAACCCTCCTATCTTTGCCCTTCCACAAGGCTAAGTAGAATTTAGTGTAAGCTAGAACTGCAGCGTTAGGCTTCCAGGCAAATGGTCTGGATTCTCTAATACTTTCGACTCTATATGAAAAGTGTCAGAATTGAGGGCAATTTCTACTCATTTTGCTGTGGTATAGAAGATTGTGCAGGCCAGTGGAAAAATGGTGAGTTAGACTGCTTACTTATGCTCCTAACAAGCATAATCGGAATGCTTTAGACAGTGTGGAAAATAGCTGTGTAATTAGAATACTAAATTGCCAGGGTAATGGTGAGTGTATTTTGGAGCCTTGCAAATCATGTTTGAGAAGCTGGATTGATGAAAAATTTCTTTGGCAGTATTCGCAGGTCATACATGTTGTGTATTTAAATTGCAGATACTGTGGGTTGTAGAGAAGTGCACATACACTTTCTTTATCCTCAGTAATATCTTCAGGAGCATATTAATGACTACATGAACCATGGCTGCAGATTTTTGGGTCAAGAGGCATAATCAAAATTGCACTAAGCTTGTCTAGAGCGAACAGAGGCACTGTTTGGACCTGTTGTTGTACTCCTGCCTGTGCATTGCAACACGGTGCTAATCCCTATCTTCCTGCTTCTGTGTCAGGGCTCCCCCAGCAATACCCTTGGTCGGACTCCTTCCCGGCACTCCAGCAGCAGAACCAGCCCCTTAACTTCACCTACCAACTGTTCCCATGGTGGACTGTCTCCAAGGTAATGTGGCAGGCTAATTAAACCCCTTGCAAAATACTAAAGGATTTCAACACCAAGTGTGCGTTTGCAGAATGTGACTCACTTTGACAGCAAAAACAAGACAATAACTTTACAGTAGATTTCTGCAAAGAAGCAGTGTTTGAATATGATAATATGTGGCTGGTGACTGACTTCAGTGTTTCAATCCTCATGATGTCTGTGTAACCTTAATGTCCTTCCTTATTATATTAGTTTTTTTTTCGTGGCCTTCAGAATTACATTTGTGGGTAATAAAGGTAATATTAATTGGCAGCATTAGAAATAAGGTCTTGTTGAGATTGCATATGTCACAAAGTCTGTGATGACTCTCAGAACAGGAGTTTCAGATTGTGCCTATTTTTTAGGTGTGGACTTGTAATTATTCTGACTATAGTACAGGGCTTGTGCTGCTGAGACAAGTGCTGTATCTGATGTTTGCCTCTTACTCTTTGTGAGGATGCAGGACAAGCAGAGGTGGTGACTGTGTTTCAGTGCTGAATACCTCCCAGATTGCACACCTGGCTCCTCACCAGCAGAGCAGTGGCCTGGTCTCTTTCACAGCAGGTCTTTTACAACCAGGTGTTTTGCTGAAGCTGCAGATGCTACCCTGGAATATATTGGTCCACTCCAAAATCTTGTATTCAGCCACCGTGGATTCGTGGCTGCTGGGAATGTGGATGTTTTGCAGCATTAAAACTTAGAGCAGGGGAGATGACATTGTAAACAGTATGTTCTGGGACTATAGAAATATTGGAGGAAAGTAGCAAGCTGTTACCTGGACAAGCTCTGGTTCATGCTGGAAGAGCTTGAATTCTGCTGCCCTTGTCTGCCTGTGCTCTTCATGACAGATTGTGTGAGAAACATAAGGAACCATGTTGGGTGAGGACTGCAGTTCATAGTGCAGTATAGTGACTCACAGTAGTTTACATTGAAATCTTTTGATCTACCCTTGTTACTTGCAAAACTGTCTCTGAAGGGATGCTTAGACACATGCGTTCCTGTGTGTCAGGAAGAGTACAAGCCTATAGCATTTATTGAATTAATGGATAATTATACTAATTCCAGCAACATAGGAATCATATTGGGGTTTTCTGAGAAAATTTTGGGTATCTAAATACATCTTTGTGACTTCTAAATCTGCTGTAATTCAAAACTAAACCAAGAGTTTGCAAGCCAAAGCCGAGTTGCCTATTATGAGTTTTTTCCACAAAGGTTTCATTAAGGAATTAAGTGGTAGAGTTTCAGGGGAACAGTTCCAACTATGTTGCTTCTTTTTGACTAGCTTGAGCATTGTTACCCTGCTGATTTCTGTCATGGGAAATTATTAACTGTGTCTCCCTGTGGTTACGTTGTGGTTTTGTTTGCCATGTTTGCATGTGGCACTTATTTTATAATTCCACAACCTTTTACCATGCTTTTTGGGTTTTGCCATTGGGACACGATTGTTTATTGCCACTTCACTCACGATTTTCTATTTGTCTTTGCTTTCTTTTCACCTTTTGATGTCAGGAGGCAAATATCAAAGTATTGATTAAAGCATCCAGTGTACATTGTTGCTGTTGCTTTCTAGCATTTTGGGTTTAGAAACTGAAGGGTTTCTTTCCATATGTGATTTGTTCTCAGGGATTAGTTTGAAAATTCCAGAGCATTCTGCCATGGATGCAGTTGGCCAGGAATTTCCTTTAGAAAACAGTAATTTCTTCCATTTTCTATAGAGTTCTTGGAGGTGTTTAATCAAAAATTTAGGTGTCTTTTCAAGAAGTGTGTCCTGCTTCCTTGCTGGATTTAGTTATTCAAAGAGTGATGCTTAAAAGTTAGTCTTCAGTGATAAGTAAAGGTGGAAGCTGGTATGAAAGCCCTTTAAGATATTTGGAAGGGAGAAGCTGTACCTTTTTGTGGTGAGTGCCTTCTGAGCTGTAACAGTATCTGCAGATTTTTGCCATTTGTAGGAAAGGCAGTAGGAAGTACTGAAATCAGGGACAGTAGCTTCTGATGCTCTGCTGGGCTGCATCCTTCTTGAAAATGTCTTGTGTAGCACAGTTTGGGCATGGTCCTTACTTAAAGGGAGAATTTAGCTCTGGTTGTCCTTTCAGAGAAGAGGCTTTGAAAGATGTGCTGACAGATTGTGCTAAGTAGGGTATGCTGCAGTATTGCATTCTTTGGTATAGGTGTTTGAGTGTCATGTTTCAATTTCAAATGCTTGTTGTTTGCTATTCAGCATTGCTGTGAAATGTCACTTTTCTCTCTACAAACTTGAAACATAAGCATGCCCAGGTCATTCTGATAGCAGTGTAAAAGGATAAAGATTCCCAGTTTCTCTGTGTAGCTCTCCTCCAAAATTAGGCTTGGCTTTACATTTTCATGGGGCCTACTGCCAAAGGTTTGTAGTCAAGTTGTGTATTCCCATTGCCTCATGGGGTTCTCTGTGTGCAGGCTCTGCTTACCTTGTCTCTGCCCATGTCTTGTACTGGCAGCCTGAGTGTAGTCAGTGGAAGGATTATCTTCAGTTCTTAATGCCATCTTTGGTTTCAAAGATTATGCTTTCCTTTTATTTTTTTTCTTGGTTCAGAGATCAGAGTAAAATCCAGAGGCATACTGTCTTTGGAGCTGGGATATGTGTAGAAAGGATGTTTGTGTCCTGTAGGAATATGAAAATACTGCTAAGCATAGCTGCACTCCCATATTACTAATGGTTTGTGGGCAATATCCTCAACATTAGTCAGCAAGGTTTCATTGATACAGATTTACTGTATTATGTATGTACTCCAGACGATTGATTTTTTGGGAGTTGTGCATGTGTGTATTGATGTGTATGTGTATTTGGGTTCTCTGGATAGAATTTGAATGTTTTGGTTGAAGTGGACTCTGCAAACAGTTGATTTGCGTATCCAGATGATAACATCTGCTTAAGTATCCCCTAAAGTCTTCAGGAGGGTAGCATGCTTTCAGGGTCCTTTCTCCTGCCTTCATTTACTCCCTCCAGTTCTGCTTCATGGTCACTATAACATATCCACTACATCTGTGAGTTAATTCTGCATTTGTATCTGCTTTTTTTTTTTCCTTAACAGTTTTAATTTTTGATGAGAGGAGTTATGGAAGAAAGATGTGCTTTCTGAAAAATAAAACAGGGAAGGGTGCTTGGGAAGAGTGAAAATAATAGGGAAGAAAAAACAACCCAGACTTCAGACTGAAAGAGAAGAATGTTTCCTAGGCAAAGCACAGAGAAAAGGCTTGGGTTTGTGTTGGACAGAGAAAATCTTCTGAGATTGAATAAATTATGTTGTAGTACAAAAAGGAAAATGTTAAATTGTAAAGTCCTTTGGTGTTAGAATACTGTTCTGAATGGTAGATCAACTTCAGCAAACTTAAATGTTATATTCAGGTTGGGAATTTTCACCTGGAATTTTGTAGGAGTAATTGAATAAATATCAAATGAATACATTTGGAATTACTTTCTGCCATTATTAGTAGCCCAGAAGCCTGTGCTTAATGTTGATTATTAAAAACAAACAAAAATCACCCAACATTTCAAAAATAATTTATTCCGTCAAAGATCTTTAGAGGAAATGCATCAGAATTAAAGGCTACAATTTTATCTGGCCATATAAGTTTACATGCTTGCTATTTCACTGATAATAAAAAATACCATTAAAACAAAATCTGACACATTCAGTATTAAGTTGAGCAAGCAAAGGCATGGAAACAGAATTAAAATAAGCCACCTACTTTATACAGTAAGGACAAGCCTGCGTTGTTTGGTGGCCCATGTTCAGGTAGGTGAGACCTGAGCTGAGAGACTTCTGATCAGCAGTCTGGGAGTCTGGAGTGTTTCCTTGATAACACTGGCATGCAGTAGCTGTGGGATTTGATTGCTGGTTGATGAATGAAATTCTTGACACTGCTCTTCAGAGGAGTTTTTTAACTGGCTTTGCTGCTGTTTGCAGTGGAGCAATTCTTGATTTGTTTGTTGCTTCTGATCTAGAAGTATCTTTCACTTGCATATATA
Organism: Rhabdornis inornatus; assembly: GCA_013397075.1. NCBI lineage: Eukaryota > Metazoa > Chordata > Aves > Passeriformes > Rhabdornithidae > Rhabdornis > Rhabdornis inornatus. Next base: position 94,187 of record VWZS01008949.1, on the reverse strand, counting down.
CAAATACAACTATCCAAGACAATGTGGAGAAATGTAAAAGAAACAAAGTGGTGTTGTGAATACTCCACCAGCTCAAGCATCTATTCTCATTTAGAAGGTGATTCTGAAAATCCATGCACCATAATGGGAAAAGGACAAAAGCAGAGATTAGACAAATTGACACAGGAATGGATGCCTTGACCCAAGGGCATGGGGTCATACAATAACTTAAAGGGGCCTGTGAAAGTTTAAGTAGTGATCTGAGTCAGGTCAGAGGCTGGTTTCACCCAATCTTTCCAGCTTTGTCTGCTGAGACCTAGGCCAAGTCAGCATGATACATTTACACTCTAGACTGACTTTCACTTGTTGCATATTTGGGTTCAGTTTGAATCTGGCAAAACAGGATGAGATCTTAAGCCCTGCAGAAATTTTCTGATTGTGTAGGGCCTGATTGCAGCCTTTTATAGAGACACCAGGAGATAACTTTACAAGGTTCCTTCAGGTGTCTAATAAAAAATAAATTCCAATTTTCCTTTCTTCCAGGGAAATCCTGTTGCTTAGAAATGGAATACGCATGTGGCCAGGGATTTTTTGCATAGGACATTATAAGTGGAGTTGTTTATGGAGGCTATATCCATTTGTAAAAAATTCTGGTTAGTACAAGCCGGGACTGGACTTTTTGTGAATCATAATATGTTAGGAATAAAAACGGAAATGAATAATAAAGGCCAAAACAAAGACTTGTGAGGCGCAATGGAGTATTCTTGTTTAATTTTGTTTCTATTAATTTTTTTTCTCTCTCCAAGGCAGCATGACAGCACTAAGCCACTCAGATTATAGTTTCTTTTTTTTCCCTCCCTCTCCTTTCTCTGTTTTTTCTCTCTTTTGTTTCTCCTCTGGTCACGGCAGTCGGCTCTGGGGTTGGAGTGCAGATGGGCTGTCGAAGCACCCCCCTCCCCTTTCTCAGCCTAACTCCATCCCCACTGCTCCTTCCCACAAGACTTTCAGACGCTCTTACTCTCCCAGGTAACAAGCTACCTGTTAAACCAACTTGTCTGAGGTGTCACAGTATTATTTGCCTTTCGCACCACGGGGTTTGTTCAAATGTGGGACTTGCAGAGGCTTTGGTTGGAAGAGGAAAAGAGATAATGATAGCTTTCAGAGAGCAGGAGTGACAGGCAGCCACTTCCTCACTGCTTGGGGAAGATGTGGCATGCAAGTGGTGATAAAAAAATGTGGATTTTTCCAGACTCTTGCAACCATTCAAGAAGATGGCAGGGAAGATGCTTCACAGTCAGTTTCCAATGCAGAACACAGTTGCTGAGCACTTCTGGCAGGTACTGGTTGTGTTACCATACCACATACAGGGGTAGGATCTTTCAATTTGGCTGCACTGTGCATATGGCACTCAAGTACCTCCAGATGGACACACGTAGAACTTAGGAGTGACTTCAAATAGAACTTTGCTTCTATAATGTGATTGTGGAACATCTTGGAAATTCGTAGTATTGAAATTAAAATTGTGCTTACCTTACCACAAGATTTTGAGTTTATCAGTGGCAGTTTTGACATCTATTTCTCCTCTGTGCCCTCACATTTTGTTCCAGTTTGCATACAGCTCTTGAATCAATATACTGGACTAAAGCTGTATGCTGGTTTTAAGAAAAAACCCCAACCTGAATACAAATCAGATCACTGTTAAATTCCTTGGATTTTTTTAAAGTTTAAACCCTGACAACAGTGACCATCGGTAAATGTGGTTTCTCCTGACTTAGATATATCTATTACCTGAGGAAGGACTGTATATAGTCTTTCCTTAAACCAAAAGGTCCTAATGAAAAACTGTTGAAAGAAAAGCAAAGAAGTTTTTCTTTGAGAACCTCTGACATCTGAGAGAGAAAGTAGAATGCAGCAGTAGATACCTCTGCAGTATTGAAAACTTTAAATAAATGTTCTGACTCTGGACTAGGACACTGTGGATGTATCTGTGGAGGAGATCCATGTTGATTTTTGGAATAAAACTAGTTGAGAGTGTTTTTTCTGTCTTCTTTTATCTGACACCAGATAATAAGGTTTGGAATAATGTAGCATATATTCCAGACCAGAGCCTGAAAGTGCAAGGACATGAGTTACTGTGTACTGCTTGAAGACACTAAACTGTGGATTACTTACACATAGTTGGGATTGGAAACTGAATAACAATTTATAGAAGAAAAACGTATTTCATGCCAGACTGGAAAACTGCCAAATTGTATCTTGGTAAACTTATAGACAGCTGCATTGGTTTTGTGCAGCAGATGGAAAATAATGTTGTGACATCCCTAAACACTGCTCATCTCTACTCATTTCTTATTCATCCTGTGCCTTTCCTCTAGTTTTCTGCATGAGTCATTTTTTCCCCTTTTGTGCCTTTTTTTTTTCCTGAAAGGTGAGTGTAGTTCCATTTTACTTTTATTCCCCCCATTGTGTTGTCTGTGAAGTATTCCAGTGCACATACTGTCAATAGAGACGTGTGTTCACATTGTAGAATTTTCATTCATGTAGAGCACAGCCATAATGTGACCTCCTACACAGGCTTACTCCTGACATACAAAATCACTGGATTCTTTAGATTTTTATTAAAATGTGGGTTTGTGCTTTGACAAATGCATCAGATTGGTGGCTCTGAGAAATTGCCTTAGTCCTTTAGCACTGAAGAGTCTGTATTCTGATTGTTCTTTGGTAACAGTGTAGGGCAAAAGTCATCTCTGAGGAAAGAAGTGATGATTTCAGCAGGTTTATTGTCAGTATTATATTTGTGATTATTTCTTGGTCTTTCTGCCATGGATTTAATTGTGTGACCTTTGGTAAGTCATGTCATCTCTTGGTGTGAGTACACATGCATACCTTTTCAAATGGTGGTTTCATTGCCCACTTCAAAGTTGTATGAAAAACCTTTTAAGATCTATGAATTAAATGTGCTTGAGCTCAAAACGTATATTTTTGAGATCTTATGAAACAAAGATTTTCCTATTTCTGACTGGTACTTCTAAAGAACCTAAGAACTGCCTTGCCTTCTGTCTGGAAAGCCTTCACAGTGCATTACTGTTGTTCAGCTCTCCAAAAATCCTTAAATACTTCAACTTCTGTAGGTTTATGAACAGCTTTTGTTTCCTGATCTTGGTCTGTTAAGTGATTTCTCATTCTCCCTGGCCTGCCAGACACTGTTTGGGGAGTTGTTCTTTGGTTTCTTTGCCAAAATACATGGTGCTGATTCTTGTGTGAGTGTAGTGCAAACACGTTGCTTGGGAGCCAGGGATTATGGCTATTTTCAGTGTGTTAATCCCAAAGGAATTGGGCAGCCAGTCTTATCCTCTGTCTGAAGTTCCCAAGTTTCTTCCAGAAAAAAAGCTCTGGTTCTAGATATTTAATAGATATTTAATATCCTACTCTTGGTTCCATTGAAAATAACAGCTGCGTATCCAGAATTCAGAAGGGATTTTCTTGTTTGTTTGGGTTTTTCCCCCACCCACCTCATAGGGAATCTTTCTTTTGTGGAAAAGGAACACAACTCAGTTCAGCCATCTGCCTCCAAGCCCATCCTGTCATTCTTCCCAAAATGTTATGAAATAGTAATTCACCACTGTAGGGAGCCACTTCTTGCCATTTATTGACAAACAACTTGATGTAAATGTCTGATTCAGTCTATTTGCTTCTGGCTCTACTGAGATCTGAGACTCCGCCAGGAATTGTTCTTCTCTCTTACTGGATCTATTAATTTAGTGATTGTCATACAAACTCAGCTTCTCCTAGATAGAGCAAAGCCCTGCCAATAATGTTTTTTATATTCTCGAAGTTTGTAGGAACTTCTCTTTAGCCAGTTCTTTTAATATCATCTCCCCTTGCATGCAGGGCGTTTTATCATGGAACTTAATTTTTAATAACTCTTAAAGGAATCCCCAAACTTTTGAGGATTTATGTTGCTGAGAAATTTCTGAGGAATAGATAGACTGCAAGAAAGTATCATTTGAGTGAGAGAATTCCCAAACTTAGGCCAAATACTGAAATGCTTTTTTATCAAGGCACTGTGAAAGTGACTTAGGTTTTACTGCTTTATAAATTTAAAATGGGCCATGTTAGACTAGGGTTTATGTCAAGTTGCATTTTCCTTTCCATTTAAATCTCTCATAGTTTCATATGTTATTAAACTTAAATTTCGCTGATTTCATTTCCACCAGCTGCCACAACCCTTTGAGTTCTCATAGTGATTGATATTATTTTCCTTTTTAAATTACACCACTGCCACACTGGAGATAGGTTTTTTTGGTTTGCAGAAGATAGCACACTTACTGAATGTAAGAAACAGTGGACCTGTTTTCCCTTCACTTACAGCAATGTGTTTTCCTTGTGTTCCCATTTGAGGGGAAACTCAGACCTGAACTCTGCTTTGATTCCATCCATGTTGTGTTAGAAGTCACTGTTAGCAAGGGTACTACAAACCATCTGTCTCCAGCTTGTTTTTGTTAACAGTCAGAAGCGGATTCCAATTTCATTTGTAACATTTCATATACGTTTGGTCTTTAGTATGCTGGATTATGACACGGAGAACCTAAACTCTGATGAAATCTACAGCTCTCTTCGTGGAGTCACAGAAGCAATTGAGAAATTTAGTTTCCGTAGTCAAGAGGACCTGAATGAGCCAATCAAACGTGATGGAAAGAAAGACTGTGACATTGTAAGTATTCCACTGATTAATGTCCTCAGGTGAAATTTTAAAACATGGAGATCAAACCTGCCTGCAGATTGTTAGTGTACAAAATCCAGTTATTTCTGCTGTATTCTTACAGGCATCTTCTGCCTATTGGTTGTTAATTTCTTATACCTTAATTATGGGGTTTCACTGACTTTTTCCCGTGGCTCCCTTTGAACTCTCCCTCCTGTGGAATGTGCTCCACTGGGTTTCTGTGCGTGTCCCATGAAGGATGGAAACAGTGCTAGTGTTCCTCAGGCTTACCGTAGCTCAGTGATGGCTTTTGCATGGATTGTGTGTAGTCAGGTCTGTAATGGGAAATGTCAGTTCTTAAAATGCATTTGGATGGTTTCCCTCACAGGCTTAGGACCTGTGATCACTCGAAGTGCACAGCTCATACATTATCTTATGCTGCAAGAGTGGTTACAGAAACTGTGATCATGAGATATTTTTGAGCAGGTGTAGTTGTGTGAAAGAAAGAGGTAGTAATCAAAGTTTTGCTTAAGTATTATGTATAAATAATACATGTAAATAATTCTGTGCTTTTTCCTATTGGCGGGTGAACTCCAAAAATGCTACAATTCCCATAGAATTTTGAACATACCATTTTTTCCTGTCTGATTCCCCCAGGTGTCTCGAGATGGTGGCCTTGCTCTCCCTAGTGGTGATGTCCGTGGAAGCAGTGACATTGTGGAAGGTGGAAGGATGGCTCTGGATAACAAAACCTCCCTCCTGAACACACAGCCTCCCCGCGCCTTTTCAGGGCCCCGTGCTCGGGAGTACAACCCCTATCCTTACGCTGACACCATTAACACTTACGACAAGACTGCCCTGAAGGAGGCAGTGTTCGATGATGACATGGATCAGCTTCGGGATGGTTTGTATCAGCTCACCTCTAACAGTGCAGGCAGCTCGCTGCCTCCTGGTGTGTTTGTGTATGGGTACTGTCCTCAGATACGTGCCTGCCTGTGCATGTGTTGTGTATTGCATTGCATCTGAGTCGAGGCTTGGTATGAAATACCCTTTGTTCTCATGTCCCAGCAGAACATCATCTGTGCCTGTTGAGAAGAAATAATTATGCTGTGGTTTTGATTCTTGTTTGCCCGGGGTTTCCTGCAAACTACTCCCTTAAGCATCCACATGCATCTGTGGATGTGCTTTGGGACCTTCCGCTCTTCATGGCTGAAATGCCTCACTCAACAGCTTGTTGTTACTGAGTGGTTGACTTCATTTAAGTGCAGCTACACATCGGCTTTATTCTTTTGCAGTACACTGATGAGTCACTGTACTTTAATCTAAAGGTCATACATGTGACCAGTGGTTTTGGGTGTGTATGTCTGGGAAAAGCCACGGCAGTTCTCATCTTGTAGAAGTAATTGTTGGAACTGGAAGAAATCCAGTTGTCATCACTTCCTGGTTCGTTAGAAGCCATGTGCAGATACATGAGCCATGCTATGAATTCAAGTTGATTTATGGGCTGGTCAGATTCTGTTGACTGCTTGACTGAGGCCACCTGGAAGCTGATGCATTTTTGGGGGGCTCCTTGTTATATGAACCTTATTCTGTAGAGGTTGAGCAATCTTGGCAACTTTGATCTTTTCCCCATTTCTCCAAATGACTTGCTGCCATTTGTCCTAGAAGTACCCATTGACCATTCGGATTTGGTGGCTGATCTTCTGAAAGAGCTCTCTAACCACAACGAGCGGGTGGAGGAGCGGAAAGGAGCTCTTCTGGAATTGCTAAAGATCACAAGGGAAGATAATCTTGGAGTTTGGGAGGAGCATTTCAAAACCATTCTGCTCTTGCTGCTGGAAACACTTGGAGACAAAGATGTGAGATGTAGATTTTGTCTTAACTCTCCTGTACATTGCTTCATCTTGGGTAATAATTCCTACACACCAGTTTAAATGAAACCTGCCACTCATCAGTGATACTGCACTGCTCATTTTTTTTTTTTGAAGGTTGACAACTCTAGTTTTCACTCTGTTCAGTGACAAGTTTTAAGTTACTCCAAGATGTCCCAGTTTTTCTCCCTCCTTCCAGAATGTTACTAATAAATAGCTAGGAAATTGAACTAGAATCAGAAAAGAAGTTCTAGTCTAGTAAAAAACTGCCAAGACTTTGGTTATTCTCTTCTGAGTTAGGATGAAGTTACAAACTCTTAGCTATATTAAACCCATTCCCAGCAAGGAGAATAAAGGCATTCTAGAATAAATTAATTTTTTTCCCTGTGTGGTATTAGGTCTCATGGGATGGGTCTCTTGTCTCTTGTAAAAATGTCTTCAAGAACAAGCTGCTTTTATAGGGGATCTTGTTCTGGAAAGTTAAAAAAACCTGTGTTATTATCACAGCTTTATGTTTGGTAGTTGATCAAAGTGGTAATTTACAGGCTAGGCTTTTTTCTATTTGGGCATATTTGTTTAGCTTGCAGCATAATGATATTTGGTAAAGGCTCAACACCCCACTGCACCTTCACATCAGAGCCACGCTCTATCTGAATGTTACAATATTGAGGCTTCAAAGCACTCGAAGTTCTTTTTTTGTTTCATCTGATTCAAAAATCTATTGTATTTCTTATACTCCTTGTAAAATATGTCATGCTCTCAGAAATGTTAATTCTGAAGCAGGGGTGGTGGCTGACATTTTCTCAGTCAGTGTTCTTAGTTTAACTGTGAACTGCTCTAGTTCTACGTGGTTAATGATAGCACCATCGCACAAGTATCAGAAGGTCTGGTGATTTTGTCTTAAGTACATGTGAATTGTTCTGCTGTATGAATTTTGCAGATGAATAGCAAAGCACGTATTTTAAAGGCAGAGGATGAAGTAAAGTATGTATTCCTCTGCTGAGATAATGAAATCTATTTAGAGTGGCAAAAATTTTATGGCAAAAAATTTTAATTAAAAAATTTAATTTAAGTTATGGAATTGACACAGATGTTATAAATCCCTTCTGCTCATGATCTTTTGATATGAAGGATGAAGACATAGGTTGGTGTTGACTACAGTAACTTAAATCCTTGAAAGTAATTTCCATAGGAGTTACAGGAAGAGGCAGTTTTACTCCTTCAGTACATGAGAAACAGCTTTGTGGCATGGATGGAGTCTAGTTTGATACCTGCCAAGCTGCGCAAAAGAGGAAGGGCAAAACATATGATCTGACCTCTGTAAATTCATGTAATGCAGATGTCTTCCTGGGAGTACAAATTTGTACTTCATTGCGAAAGAATATGGAATTTAGGAAAGTAGTCATTCTGATTGTATATGTGAGAACAGTCGTTTTATGTGGCTTTTGAGCAAGCAAGGAGCAAGGAAGGAACCCAATTCTGAATTTTCTTACATTGATTCCACCACTCACTCCACTGGAGCTGGTGGCATAGGGAGCCATGTGAATTTCTGGTGAGCCATGAGAATTCACTTCAAACTATGATTTTGAGAAGCAGCTTTTTCTAATGCCTGTTTTTCTCAACACAGCATTCAATAAGAGCCCTGGCACTGCGTGTGCTGAGGGAGATCCTGCGGAACCAGCCGGCGAGGTTTAAGAACTATGCAGAGTTGACTATCATGAAAACACTGGAAGCACATAAGGATTCCCACAAGGAGGTGAGTGAGCCTTTCAGCTACTGGGAAAGCAATATGGACCTGCTGAAGAAATGTAGGACCTGTGAGACTTAACAGGCAAAGATGTTGAGCCATCTTGACAGTGGAACAAATCAGTATTAAGTCTCCCAAGTATGAAGAGACAGGATTTTTACATGCTGAAACAGCGAGGAAAAAAGTGGAGACTGACAGAGCTGTTTATGTGGACTTGGAGCTGATGGAATGGTATGCCACTGTGTGTTAATTTCCCAGGATTTCCCTGCTTGTTCTGGGAGAGGTTGAGACACTATAGGTAAAAAGTGCATGTTGAATTACTTTTTAGAGCATGCTGGGGCACTGTGCTGCCTCTGTGTATACAGGTAAGAATACAAAATGTGCTGGAGAACACAAAGGCTGTGTTCAAGCAGAGTTGTGTGTGAAAACTGAATGGTGAAATTGAACCGTGCTGGACAATTGGGAACTGGTGAGTAACAGGAGAAAGTGGACAAAGAGGTCATGCTGCAGTGGCAGAGGAAGACGCAAAGGGAAGGGTAAATTCCATTTTCCTTTTGGTGAGAGAACTTGTATACAAAACTGAAAGTATTCTGAAGTAAAGTAAAGCAAGGATAAAGGGACATGATAACATTTTAAGTAGATCAATTCAAATTACATTTAATCTTTGTAGATTGATTTCCAAGTTGGATCTTTTAATCTACCTTGTGCATGTTGAGAGTTTGAACTAAACCTTCTGGAAAGTGCTACCAGAATTTCCCTGTCGGTCTGTGATGGTTTTGTTACCAAAATCCTTGGTTTGAAATCTAAGGCATTTATTCTTCTTTACAACAGGGTTATTCTAAATTAGCAGTTTTAGGCATCTCTGAAGATATTTGGCCATGAAAAGATTATTAAAATAGACCAGACTGCTCCAGAGCATTGGGTGACTGACACAAGGTTATTTTAACTGTGGGTAGCAGAAACTGTACTGTTTGAAAATCAAAACAGCAAAACAAAAAACGCTCTCAGAGAAAGAAAATAACAGTCTGGATTTCTCTAAAATGCAAAAGTAGAAAATGTTTAATGCTTTAGTGAATGAGGGCTGCCCTGCTCTGCCTACCTTTGTCTTCATTTAAAGCCTTTGCAGCCCTGTTATTTTCAGTTCAGAGTAGTAAGAAGCAGTTGTAAATTGATTTTCTGATAAAGCAGTCAGACAAAACATTATGTTCTTAAGGAGTGCCTTTTATTGGCAAGTTTTCTTGCTTGCATGCTTCTCAGCTCACCTTGACTTAGTGCCCTTTGTATTTTTTGGCTGAGAATCCTCCAGAACTAAAATTTCTAGCAGGAATCTTTCCAGATTGTCCCTGGCATTGTTTTTAATGCCTCTCAGAATTCACTATGTTGTGGGACTGGTGGGTTTTGCAGAAATCAAGATGGTTGAAAACACCATGCTTTATGCCTCTATATTCTTTTGTGTGGAAAGATTCTTCAGGATTTGCATGACCTGCCTCCCAGGGAAAAGCAGAGAAAAACCCAAACCAGGAATGAGAGGTGGGAGTTCTGGCACTTCTATATAGAATAATTGAGCTGTACTGTGCTCAGCAAGTAGCTGCTGTGCTGCGCATGGTGTGGCTTTGATTTGCCACAGTTTGATTTGCTGCAGTGGGACCTTTTGGTGACTGCTGTCACAGCAGGACACTGCAGGTATATTCCTGTTTTGCCATCTGTTGCATGTGCACAGCTGTATTAAGTGGAGGCACTAGTTCTGCATTTTTCATTCTGTGTATGAGTGTTTTCTGATCCTTGTGTAAATGAGACTCTCAGAACCATGATGCAGCCCAGGAAAGGCATCATCTGTCAGTAGCTGGAGGATATCAGCATTCCTGAAGTTAAGAAAGGAACCTGCACTTGAGTATCCACATGAACTAAGCTAAATATGTATCTGGGAATATGCTCTAAGTAGTTTTTGCTGTAGTTGAGACTTGCTGATTTAGTTGTCTGTGAAAAATTAACTGGGAGATCATTTGGGCATGGCTCAGTTGGTCAAACTCATAGCCTAGAGCCAGAGGGTCACAAATTCTCTTCCCATGGTGGCCCTCCAGCTTGCTCCCACTGCTGACTTTGCAGCACTGCTCTCTCCAGGAGGGGAGGAGGACCTGCCCTTTGACTGGGTCCCACTGAGGAGGAGATTAAATGAGGATTCACCAGTTTATGAGTGAAGGGCACTTTCAAAGGATTGCTGAAGAGGGAAAGGAAATTCTGGGCAGTCTATTCTACAGCTTTCTTTCTCACTATACCAGAGTACTATTAAAGGGAATGGTGCACTGTCCTTAAACTTCATAAAATCAAATCTTCCTCTAGACTGTAAGAACTATTTCAAGAAAGCTGGTATATAATTTAGTTGGAAAAGGGTTAATCTTTGTGTCAGTGATGTCCTGATAAGATGTCACTCCAGTTTGTTATGTTTTGGGGCTGCTTCTGCTTTGTAGCAGAAGACAGAAGTGATCCTTGGTTATGATTTGATAATTTGGTGTCCAACAGTCCATGTAAGTTAGGAGAAAATGTCTGTTTTGAGCAAGCTGTATCTGTTTCAGTCTTTCTTACCCGCATTTCCCCTTCGGCACAGGGACTGCTAATTGCTCCCAGCTACTGCTCACATTTTCAATTATATGTGACCCACAGAGACTCAATCTAAAGTGACCAAGCAAAAGGAATTTGAAGAGGAGCAGAACTGCTAAGGTTGGGTACTGTCTCCAAGAAGTCATAGTAAGAGGCAGTTCTTTGGAAATCAGGAAGGTTTGTTTGTGCAAATTTTGCTGTTGTTCAGCATGGCCAGGAGACATCAAATGACAAAAACAATATCCCACCCTCCCCCAGTTGAGTGCTACTATCTAGTTAAAGTTTCCTTTTTTTTTTTTTTTTTTTTTTAAACAAGAAAAGGTCTATGATTTTATTCCAGATTACATAGTTGGAAGTATCAAAGCAGTGGTAGCATAGATATTTTGGGATGCCTGGATAATTGGCTGTTTTTCCAGGTCCAAGCAGAAGTCTTTAGACAGTTGGGTCTTTGCCATGGCTAAAAATTGCCTTCTGTTGCTGAAGGCAAGGTCTGGGATCAGCAGCATAGCTGAGAGCACCACATTTCCCCCCAGAGATACGGGAGAGGAAAAGTTGGTACATAGAGTTGGAGCTGAGTCACACCTTGTTGTGAGTGCAAATTGCACTCACAGTTGTGCAGGAGATTGGCAAAGCACAGACCTCAGTAGCAGTTCAAAATTAATGTAACCCTAGGCTACAGACTAGATGGCTCTGGGTTGGGATTCATGATTAGTTTGCATTTTTTAACATTGTCCTGTTTTTATACTGTTTGTAGTACAACAGTCTGTTAGATGCTGTTGATTTAATAGGGTGATGTGAAGAGTCAAGCTGCTTCAGTCACAACTGGAAACATTTAGGGGGGTTGACATGTAAATGCCTTTCCCTTACTTTTGGAGCATTAGAAGGTAATTGAAGTTGTGAATGATATTTATCAATCTTTGTCTGGAGTTATTTAGAAGAGAACCATCTTTCTGTTGCCAATTAGTTAATATTAACTCATTTGTTTCAGTGTAGTTACTCACCCATAACTAAGGAGAGATGCTGCTTGCTGACCCAATGCCACTGATATGACATTGCTTCAGATTAATGCCAGCAAAATGAGGATAATTTCTACTTACTGAGCATTTTAAAACATAAATAGTTTATTGCCTTGGAAATCAGTGACAGAGTGAAAAATCATAGGATAGCTAATTCCTTGCTTCTTTCTCTGGCACAAAGCCTGTAGACTTAACTGATGTATGTTTTCTATGTGTAAGGAAAAGATCCTGTGCCATGTCTTAGGTATCTAATTTCTGTATTTTATGATATAGAAGGTTGGTAAGCATAATTGGGATGCTTATTGTACATTATTGTATATTCTTTGTTGTAACCCTCTAAAAGAGGGAGAAGAAGAAATCAGTTACCCACTACCTGTAGATAATTTTTATTTTCTTGCTGAGGTGCTTTTACATTTGCCTCTGACATTTATATGTTTTTAACTGTACTCTGATGATGGTATGATCTGTGTAGGTTTCTGCAAAAAGAGAAGCACTAAATGATTGTATTCCTGAAGATTGTTACCTAGGCCATGCTGGAAGTTACCAAGTGCTGCAACTGGGCAGTCATTGATGTTTCATAATATATGTTTATGTGCTTTTTCTGTTTCCCGACACATTTCAAATGTTTAGTACCCAGAAGAAGCAGTCTAATCTACTTCATCTCTGAATCCTTATAAAAATCATCCTGTTTTTTCATCTGCTTAGCACTCCCCATTGCTGAATCCACTTCCTGCTTTGAAACCAAGTCCGTAATTGTTTGTTCCTGTCTGGATCAGACTGTAAAGCCTTCAGGGGTGGGAGTTTGCCTGTCTAGGTACTGGTAAACCTCCATCCCCTCCAGCTTAGATTATACAGGCTTTAAGTAACCACCTGTAGATGGCAAAAATTGGCTCATAAGCCAAAAGCAAAACCTTGTTCTTCTGCTTAATAAACTTCTCTGGCACTCTGCGTGTTTCACAATGGTGTACAAAGCCTCTAAACTTTCAGTGGGGCTTTGCCTGCACTGCCTCAGCCTCTGCAGCCTTCTGCAGAGATATTGTAACTAGCAGTCACGGCAAAGTACTCCAGCTAAAGCTCCTATGGGAACTCTCATCCAGGTGCCACAGGTGCTGCTTTGCTGAGATCCCTGCATGTTGCACTGATGCCCTGTGTAGCCTATGAACCTGGCATGTTCTGCCTTAGGGGAGTCAAGACGTTTTTCTTTCCTTATTTGCCAGTACTTTGTGTCTCTAAAGCAGAAATGGCACTATTAAAAGTTGTAAGCTGGTTGCTGCAGCTGTCAGGCAGCAAACAACTTGTTAATGCATGAAGTATAATAGTTGGGCAGAAGAAATTGAGTGGAAGAGATGGAGTCTGAGTTCTGGCTGTCTTAAGTGAGCAGGATCCTGTGGCTGCAGTGCACTGTGAACCAGTTAAACCAGTGGGAATTGTCATCCGAAGTTTGTCCAGCAAATTTTGTAGAACTTTGATGAATCCAGTGAATGTGCTTTTCTATTAGAAGACAAGGATCTGTCACAGGTCACTGTGTTGATCACACTAATACTGCACATCAGCATATCCTTTCTCACTGAAATCAGGAAGCAATTCCCATGCATATTCCTGGGACTGCCTGACCTGTTACTTTGAAGTTTACTCCTTGGTAACATTAAGGAAGACATTGATGGAGGTGAACGGCTTTCTGTGTGCTGCACCTCGCTGGCTTTGTGCATGTGAATATGGCTCCTTCCCTAAAGCAATCTGCATGGATGTGTAAACACTTCCGTGAGACTCACTAGAAAGGTCTTAATGCATCACAGATGTCTTTCAAGGAACCCACCAGCACACAGAGCTTATGTTATGCCAGCAAAAGTCAGGCTGAATCTAGTCTCCAGTGTGTAGAGCATAAGGTAAGCCTTTGGAAAGGAGAAAAACCTGCTGCTTTAAGGCCAAGAGCTATCTCTTAGATCTGCATTCCAGGGCTACCTGTCCTGTGTTGAATGATGTCAAACTATCCAGTTCATGCCATGGTTTGCTCTAAGCTCTTACTGAGAGGTAAAATCATGTTTGTGACATGCTTTACACACAGCTTAGTGTCTGTGCTTTTAAAGAACTGCAGGCTCTCTGTAGTCTTGCATATCTTGCTTCATTGCCACCCTTTTGAACCTGCTGCTTCCAGCTGCCATCATCATTTGATGGCTTTTCTGCTTTTCTTTTGTATCTCTGAGATTCCTAAGAATAATTATACTAGGTCAGACAAAAACCTTGCTTCGCTCGGTGCCCTACCTCATTGACTAGCAAGAAGCAAATATACAATGATACTTCCCTGTGGATATTCTTCCCCCTTCTAGCTGTCTTAAAGCCTTTCTGTGTGAATGGTTCTGCCTGCCTCCCTGTGTGTGTTGGCGTTTTTTTTTCCCCTTTGGTTAACTTGTCTAATTTCTAATCCTCTTGTGACAGCAAGCTCCTCAGTCTGAGCATGTAGAAAACAGCACCCTTTCATTTTCCTTGGGCTTAAAGGATAGATTATATAAATACTACTTATTGAGGTGTCACTGCTAGTATGAGCCTTTCCTGACCCTTCCCAATGTGTATCTGTTGATCTTGCCTTCAAAGCTGGGACAAGGACCTATTCCTTGATATTGTTTATTCATTTCTCCCAGTCCTTTTAAGGTTGTTTCACTCTGCTGGTCAGGTTAAAGCCCTGATTAAAAAAGATACTGGGTTTTGTGATATTGTAAGGTATGTACCATTTGCAAGGCACAAGTGTTGTGCCTCATGGCAAAATATCTTTGCTAAACTCTATTACAATTGCATGTTCTTGTTGCCAAATAACCTGGCAGGTTGCATCTTTTGATAATTCACTTCCCTCTGTTGGGAAATGCTGCTGATTTCTCTGGCAGTGCCAGGTGAGCAGAACTGAGCTGGTTGGGTAAATACTGAGAGCTCCTCGTGGGATGCAGAGTCTGTCTGGGTGGCTGAATGTTTTGTTTTGCCAAAGCCAGGAGGAAGGACAGGGCTGGTACTTGCATTGCAAATTGGTGGCATTTGGCTTCCTTTGCCAGCAGGGATGAGTTTTTCTCTTTAGCTCACCATCAGGTGGTATTGCCCTACCCCTTCCTACACCCTGTTACCTCCCAGTGCTTCCCCAGGGAGCCAGGAGCTGGTTACCTGCAGAGGCTCTCATCCAAAGAAGTATGTAAGCACATGCTGGAATCACGTTGATGTCAGTGAGACTTGAGCATGTTATTAAAGGTAATCACACACTCAAGGGATTTGCTGAAGTGTGGCTGAGATGCAGGCATTGTCTGCCAGATGTGCTCGTGGGAGGCTTGGAAGTGTCCCTGGTGTTGTCACATTTACAAGCTCCTACCAGGCTGGACATGTGTAATGCATCCTCCTGTGTTTGAGGGGAAGGCACTGCAGGGACAAGGGATGTGAAGTAGCCAGCCACTGCCTAAATGTAGCCATATCCATGCGACAGCTGGGCAGCAGTGCTGAAAGCAGGACTGGCAGGGACATAAATAATTTCTGTACCTTCACAGCCTTCCTTGCTCTCTCACCTTTTGATGGGCAAAATGTGTGTGACATTTGTTGCTGTTGAAACCTTGCTTATTTTGTGAAAAATTGTTACTGTATTTTAATACTCCTTGTGCTTGGAATTGGTTAATAGGCCTTTTGTCTCATGCACTTGCTTCATACCTTCAACTTAATATGCCTAGTAAACTGTGCAAGCAGGATATGGAACTGAAACCCAGATAGAATATTCATTAAATTTTTCACCTACTGCTTTTTTTTAAATGGTCGTGTGTTTGAGATCAGAGTTGAGCCATAGGTTTATACTAAAATATTGTTGTTTTTTTATCAAGTAGGAAGGATACCAAGAGGATGTAAGGTTTAAAATTTTTTTTACGATTTTCTTTTAGTGTGTTGTGATACATGTGCAAGCTTTTCTTTTTGAGAGTTTCTGAAAAGACTTCCCAACAGTGTTTAGCATTGCTGCAGAACAAAATCCCGAGTGGCATGTGTTCAGATAGTAATATTTGGGGTTTTTTAGCTAGTGGCTTGCTAGTGAATAGTTAAATTGATGGTAAAGTATCAGGGCCCTCTGTAAGTTCATAGTTTCCATCATTTGTAAAAAGCGGACGTCAGAAGCTGCAGTGCCAGGAAGTGGATTCCTTCAGAGACCTTCTGGGAGCTCCTGACTTAATCCACTCCAGCAATTCCACTCTGTGCTATCAAAGCCTGGCATTAGATTTCCCTTAAGTACTTGGGCGTTTCTCTTCTTTCCCAACAAAATCACACAGTGCTGGCTCCTGAGCTAGTACTAACATGTGGAAAAATATTAACTTTCATGCTTCTCATGTGTGAAGTTGAAGAGAAATTAGCAAAGAAATAGATGGAAGAGGGGAAACATGCATTGGAAGTGGGAAAGCAAGCATTCTGTTCTGCATGGCTACTCATTCACAAATCTTTCAGGAAGAAATTTTTTTTAATATTAACCACACTGCAGATTGCCATTCATTTTGGAATATGTTTTAATGTTATAATTAAATGCTAAGAAAGGCCTGAAGTAAATGGAGCACTTGGACAGCTTTACTTCTGTAAATAGGGCACTGGTACAGAAGTTGTCCAAAATCTCAGGTTGATTCACCATCCTGTCCATATCTTGCCTGCATGCAATGTTTGTGCTGTGTGAAGTGTCTGAAATCACATTCACTGTTGGATCTGCCTTAGAGAATGCCAAAAGCCAAGTGGATGAGTTCTGCTGCTTCTTGGGAATACAAGTGTCTTGTGCCATTCCTGTTTCAGGAAGGTAGCTGCCAGCATGAGTGGAAGATAAATGTTGGCAGCATGGCTATGATACTGTGGGTGAAACAGGCCCTGTAGGTGGAGATGATCCCTTCTGGTCACTATTTGTTGCTGTTTCCTTAAAAGTCAATTAAACCCTGTGTTTTGTAGTCCATGGACTAAGATAAGCTTCCAGCTACTCATTGTTCATGCATTATCCACAGTAGTTGCTTAAAAATAATGAAAGCTCACCTTCTTTTGAGGCTTTGATAGAGCTACATCTGTCCATAGGTTGCCTTGCTCAACCAGAAATCCCTGAGTTTAATGCCATCACAGTGTGTGGGAGAGGAGAACAAGGCAGATTCAGCAGCCATGGCTTCAGTCTAAGTGACAGGAGACCTGGGGTTTGATTTATTTGCTGTGTTGCAGATTGTCTGGGACAGATTTCCTACTGCTGGTTTCATAGTGTTGACTTCAAACAACCCCAGGTAGTTCAGTTTAGGAGGAGGTAGAGAACTGGTGCTGGGCTCCCACACAACCAGGAAAGAGGGGTGCTTTAATGTTCCTGGGCTCAGTTAGGGACTCTTCTGAGACTAAGAAGATCGCAAACATGAGGATTTGTGAATGCTTCTTTCTTCTTAAAGTTGAGGTGTTAGATTTAAGTCTGCCCATGGGAGCATCTGTCTATTCAGGATTTACCCTCCCTTCAAAGTAAGCTCTGAGAAGAGGGGAGTGAGAGAAGATGGGAAAAAGCATCCTCCATCTTTTGTGTTGTAACAAGAACATGAGGAGTGAAGAGTGTGTTATTTGTGGCCAGGAAGAGTGCAGCGAAGAGGAAGCTTCATTTTGTTGCCTGGCAATTAGAGACACTTGAAAAAAGACAACCTGTCTTCCCATCCTGTTCTTTTTTATCCAATTACTGCAGAATGTAAAATTAATAAATTCTCTTGGGAGGAGAGACCAGATTTGGGTCTTTCTTCTTTGAACTAGCTGTCCTACCTGCTGGGGAAGAGTGAAAGTTGTGAATCTGCTTTCTCCTAGGGTAGAGTTGAATTTAGCATCCTCCTTGCTTTGTGTGACTGCTTTACAGTGTGGACTTGTTGCAAAGGGTAGGTGCTGCTGCTGTTTCCACTTGTTCTTCCTCCCATTTTGTATGGTGGTCCCAGTGCTGCTTTGATGGGTTAGATGTGCTGAGAGCAGAGCTGCCTGGTCTGGGACACCCTAGAGCCCATTTGTGTCTGTGTCCTGGATTTGACTGCAGCACAGTTCAGCTGGGAAGGGGCAGGACACAGCTGCCATGGGTGTCCCAGCATGGGCATGGAGCACTCAGCACTGAGTGCACACTGAAATCTGCAACAGGGCCATTCGTGTAATGGTTAACGAGATACATTTTGTGTAAATATTAGCTGGTGGCTTTGGGTTCTTTGACAGTGGCTGGAGAGATGTCATCCTCTGGCTTCTCCTGGGATGGGAGTGCCTGTCTGTCTTGGATGATGGATCATTTTTTCAAACTAGCCACAACTGACACAGTTACATTAGGCAGGAAGGAATACTTGCCACTGGCTGGAACAAAGATGTCACTGGAGACAAAGGATATGAAGTCTCAGAGTCAGTTGCCCCTTGACAGAGCCACCTGTGGATCTGTTAATGAGCATCCCCAAGCATTTCCTGGCAGTCATTCCTAGCACGCAGCAGTGGTGTTGGCTGTCAAGTGTGACCTCATTAACATAAGGGTTTGCTCTACTTTCATTTCAGGTTGTCAGAGCTGCTGAAGAAGCTGCTTCCACCCTGGCGAGTTCCATCCACCCTGAGCAGTGCATCAAGGTGCTTTGCCCCATTATTCAGACTGCAGATTATCCAATTAACTTAGCTGCCATCAAAATGCAAACGAAAGTCATTGAGAGGATTTCCAAGGAATCGTTGCATCAGCTCCTACCTGATATCATTCCTGGGTTGTTACAGGTACGGAATCCCATGTTACTGCTCCTGAGCACAAGCCACCATTAGTTTGTGGTGGCTGTGCCCTGAGGGAGGGAAAATGATGGATCCTCTGGGGCCAGATTTTGGTAAATTAAGCCATTTAATTTTTGGTAAAATAAAATTTTTATATATGAGTTTTTGATCCTTTTAGTGTTAAGGAAATGAAAACTCAGGTTCTTACATGGATGTTCCACAATTGGATGCCTTTTTCTGACTCCCAAATCAGCCAGTAGCAGCCATGCAATAAATTTGAGGGCAGTAGTTAGCCATATTTTACACTGTGTATGTCTTGTAGTCCCCTTTAATTCCCCTTTAATTCTGCTGAGATGTTCTGTGCTTTGATTGTACTTTGCACTTGAATTTGAATCCCAGCAGGCAGGTTGCTCCTTTCCTCTTTTCTCTCTGAAATTAGGACCAAACTACTTGCTGACTTCATTCAGCCTCTTTCACAACCCTCTCAGGCTGGGTGGGGAGCTGTGTTTTTGCCAGTGCTAAGGCTTGGTTGTCCACTGTGGATTTAGCTTTGAGCACTGGCTGTAGCAGTGTTGTCTTTTGGTCCCCTGCACAAGCAGCTGCCGACAAGAAGGAAATACATGAAGTAGCAGTGAGGGAGGAGAGAAAATGCGTGTGTTTACTGGGGAGAGACTGACAGGAACAGATCGGTCAGACTTTAAGGGGGAGATGTGTTTGGGTGGGTAAGACTTCCATAGAGAACTGGGATAAAGAGGCCTCCTCAATGTGAGCATAAAATGTTGGAAGGACATGAGCAAAGTCAGAAATTCCCCTTATGCATTCTGGTATTCATCCCAATTTTGTAGTGTCGGCTCTTGCAATTCTTAAATCTCAGCTTCTGGGAATTGGACAATTCTGTATTCATCTAAACTTTTGTTGTAAAATGGTTTTAGCCATCATTGTTGGGGACAGCAGTCTGAACAGCAAAGCTTTGATGCACTGGAAAAGTCTGAGAGCAGTATGCCTTTAAAAAGGCAGTTTTATTTGTCTTCTTTAATTACTTCAAATGGTTCTTGTTTCAGAGCCTAGTTTGCCTGAGAGATTTCCTTACCTTAGAAACCCAGTGATCTAAGGAATTTACTCCTTACATCTGGGGAGTATTTTGGGATCCTGGCTGAAGGACTGTGTATGGGGAGAATCACCTTTGTGCTTGCTCACCACACTGAGGGTCCTGGCAGAGTAATGAGGAGGCAAGGAGTGCCAGCAGCAGTGTGAGCACAAGTGTGCAACTCAACAGCCTGGAGTAGGCTCTCCATGAACAGATGGGAACTCCATGGAAGAACAGGGCTTGGCAGGGGAGACTTGTGGTGCTTGCCCTGGTCCTGATGAGGAGGCTTCGAGGTCGCCTGCTTTCCTAGCTCAGTGTTTTGTGGGATTGCAGACTGTCATTTTGGCCCTGCAGTTGGAACAGCCCCAGCTGTGCTGCATCCCTCCTCTGGCTTTCCCGGCAGAGGTCACCCTGCATCTGGAGGAGCCAGCATCCCTCAGGCTGAAGTGATGTCTGCCTTTTTCATGGGCTGGGATGGCTGCTGGGTGATGCATCTCTGCATCCTTTTGGGACTGGTGTCCATAGCTGCTGAGTGACCTGCTGGCTAGTTTGAGCTCTGGCCAAGCTGCTAGAGATCAGCACATGTTCAGGGGGCTTTCAGCATGTTCTTCCTGTGGTATTTCCTGCTTGATAGGTGAGCTGGCCTCCAAAGAGTCCTGACTGTTCAGGATAGTTTGTGGTCATCTAAACTGGACACAGAAGTGTATGTATCTGATAGAGTCCCAAGCTCGTGTTAAGAAACCGTGTGTTGTTATCTAATGCTATAAATAACTGGATATTAACAGCTTACAATATGATAGTAATAAGTAATAACAGAAGGAAGAGATCAGGTGATTGCATTCTCTTGCTCTTAGAGTATTCAGGTTGCAAACTGTTATGTTAAGCAGAGGGTTTTTTTATTGATCTCTTAGGTCAGCCACATTTGGAAAATGTGCATCAACTCTGTATTGCTCAGGAAGGGTGTTGGGGAGTGCTGTTTGTCTTCTGACCTTCTCCTCTCATTTCCAGGGTTATGATAACACGGAGAGCAGTGTCCGAAAAGCCAGTGTATTTTGCCTAGTGGCTATTTATTCAGTAATTGGAGAAGAACTGAAACCTCATCTCGCACAACTCACAGGAAGCAAGGTACAAGAGTAATGTCTCTGGTGTTTTGGTAGTGCAAGCCATTCTGCTGGCTAATTACTAGCAGCAAGACCAGTGGCTTCAGTGTAGCTCTGGGTCAAGTTCCCTAAAATGTATTAAATCCTGTCTCACCCTGACAAATGCCACTGAAGCAGCACCACACTTGCTCAGCACTGTGAGTATTTGAAATCCCACTTAGAAAATTTTAATGGTGTCTGGAGATTGGTTTCATGATACATTTGATCTTGTGCAACTGCAAGCTGCCTCTGAGCAGGTCCTTCTCCAGCCAGGTTACATCCAGAGGTGTTGTGCAGTGAGCTGGCTCAGCTGGCTGCTCTAGCTGAAAACCAGATCTGCAATACAAATTAAATAGCTTTTAGTCTGCTCTGTGGCCACACAGGCATCCTCATGCAGAGAGTGGTGGGAATGCATGGAGATGGTGGGAGAGCAGGTCCTCTCAGCAGCAAATTATGATTAGGGCTGGTAGAAATGCAGGTAAAGCTTCACTCTTAATAGCAGGGCACATGTGTTCCTTTCCTTCATTTAAGCAAGCTTAAATGACCCTTCAAAGGACTTTGTACCCTGAGGTCAGATGATCTGCAAAACTCAAATTCTGACCTGATGCTGCAAGTGAAACCAAACCCTTAATTCAGCTCAGTCCTTCAGACAAGAATTTTATGTGAGTGTTTGATTGCTTTTCAGAGCTGCATAACAAGCCACCGCAATTTTTTTCCTGCTGTTTTAAGTCTTCATACCCAAGATTTCTATGCAAGAAATTTTAAGATGAATTCTGCAGTTCTTGTTTCTGAAACAGATCTGTGCATGTGAATAGCTACCTAGTTCAGAGGGCTTCATTCTGTCATTTTGAAGTCCATAGTTTCTTTCATGGGTAAGGAAATGTGGTATAGGCCAAAACAATCTGAGACTAAAGACTTTATTTCTGTCTTGTCACTAAACAAATTACAATTGTGCCTCCAAATTGCTCTTCAAAGAGACAGCTATGTGTGCTGAGGTTTACCACTTTATATTTGGGATGTTAGAAAATTCCCCTATAAAATGTTGTAGAGGCTTTATTATTCCAGTATCCTCAGTGCCACTAACATAATCCACCACATCACTAACTATAAACATGTAAGTAATTCTTCTGGGTTTATGCAGACTGCCTGTTTAAAGTTAAATGTAAACATGAGTCATTAGAGGATCTGGAGTTAAGGTGGCAAGAAGGAAAAAGAAAGCAAATCCATGCAAGGGAAGTAGTTATAACAATTGCAGTTGCACTAGATGTACCACGTTAGTGAAGATATGATGTCATTGAAAAAGAACATTTTATAAAACAGGGAAAGTTCAGGGTGTTTCCTAGGAGGGGGACCCATGGCTCTTGGATCATCGGTGTGCCTGCAGCCCTACTGACCCCTGTGGGAATCCTGCTTGACGTTACCTGGCTGCAAGGATTGAGGTCTATGAACTGATGGCTGCTGAAGTGAAATGCAAGAGGCTTTTCTAGATTCCGTTAAGTCTGTCTGTAGCTTCAGTGTGACTGGGCATAGCCTCTTGTCTCTGTTCTGAAATATGGTCAGTTTTCTTGCTTTTCCTCCAGAGTGCCCAGTGTCAGCTCACCCCAAAATGAGCTCACCATAGAATGCGAGTTTTTACACTGGCAGTCAGCTTTTCCCTGCCTGTTTTTTCTGGTATCTTCTCCTGATGTTTCTTTCTTTCTTTCAGATGAAGCTACTAAACTTGTATATAAAGAGGGCACAGACCACCAACAGCAACAGCAGCTCCTCTTCAGATGTTTCAACGCACAGTTAATGGAGATCTGTGGACATATGTGTAGACTTAGAAGCAATCAACGGTGCCTCTCAGAGACCTTTCTGCTACTCTTCACTGGCGCGCTCCATCAGCTTAAGGAGGCCATGCAGATATTTATTGCAATCAGTATTTTAGTCCCTTAAAAGCTTTTATGTAGAATCTTACTGGTATTGAATGTAAAGGAAGCAAGGTCTGTGTCGCAGTCTTCATTAAAAGTGAACATCAGAAAGCCATACTTAAACATATTTGTATAGCCTGCTGAAATCTCAGAAATATGTTTAGGTTAGCATTCTAACACTGAGTCCAAGAACCTGGACACAGGTAAAAGTCAAACAAATCTTGTTGGTTTAGTTCATACCCAGTTTTGGTTTCTGTGTGCTAGTTACCTGCCCTCTCCCCCCGCCCATTCTGGCTGGGTCTTTCTCTTCTTTCAAGTCTTGTGTTCCTGTTTTGTACTCCCTGTCACAGCTTGCCTAACTTGCAGGGCTCTCCATGGGAAGATCTTTGCAGGTGTGGCTGTGATTCCAGCCTCAGATGCTTTAATACTGAGAGATACCAAGTGAGTAATGAAAACGTAGGTTCTTTTTAAACATCTGAGTTTTGTACATAGTTCTGACAGACCCCAGATGGGCTGATCTCTCTGTAATTGCTCTCCAGCCAGCTGTGCTGTCCATAAAAGCTGGGCTCTTGCTCTTTTCATTGACTTTGTAAATACTTCTCCCCTCTCAACCCATTTGGCTCTCTCATATGTTCAAAAGACTCTTCAGGTTACCTGTTACTCCTCAAAGGGAATCTGAGACCCAGTTCTGGGACCGACGTCTGCAATTAGGATGGTGGAGTTAGGTGGGTGGGATTGGGTTAGGCTCTGAGTGTGTCGGTGGGTGGGCAGTGGGAGCTGGCAGAGCTGTAATTCAGTGCCAGCTGTTTTCTTGAAATCTGTAGCATCAAAGGGCTGATCTGCTGCTCTGACTGACCCACTGATGCTGGATGGCTTTGTCCCCACAACTCCTTTGCACTTTGGGCAAAATGTTCATCCCAGAGGACAGAAAGCGTGTCTGAATCTGGACAGAACTACCACATGGAAGTACCTCTTACTCAGCTGGGACAGTGCTGGTTGCCTGCCACAGTCCCTCCTGTTCCTGAAGACCCTGCAGTGCTGTTATCTGCCTTTAGAAGCCTCCTTTGTGCCATCTCCATGCACAGGCCTGCTGAGTGCTCTGCATTTCAGAAGGATGGGGGTCCCTCACTGAGCACTGCTGACAGCAGGGTGCTCTGGGTGAGGGTGCAGCAAGGAAAGTCCTTTTGCAGCCTAATGACACAGACCAGGTCAGAGGCAAACCAGCAGCAATCAAATACCCCATGGCACCACCCACCCCTGAACAGAGACCCTTCTTTTTGCAAAGGGGGAGCTCCCCCTGGCTCTGCCTGTAACCAGGGAAGGCAGGAGGTTGCTGATTAACTGCTATGTTTGGCCCTGGGCTGGATCCTGGCTGATGGGCATGCCTACCCCAAACCTGCCAAGGATCACAGCTGAGGTTTTGCTCCCAGTGCCAGTGATGCAAGAGGGTGATGGACTTGCAGTTTATGGGTGCAGTTGTGATGGATGTGTGCTCCCTGGCTGCTCCCAGTGCCCTGGAGTCTCTCCAACTTCCTCCATCTCCCCTTTAGGGAGCTGAAAGGACACCCTGGGAACATACTGAGAACATGAGACTCCATGCCTGCAGCGGGGGAGGGTAAAGCCCCTTCCATCAATTATCCCTATGTGTTTCAGCCCCATCCCTGAGAAGCTAAGCTGGGACCTGGCACCTGGGTCCAGCTTTTCTCCCAGTCCTCATCTCAGGAGGGATTTGGACTGGTGGGGGACTATGTGGTACTGGGCTGCAAAGCTTGTTGGTCCCTTTCCCTGCTCCTGGTACATAGGTGTGCAGGCTTTTGCTGGCTGCAGGGTTAGTTCCCTCATCTTTCCCAACCAGTAATGCTATGGCAGGAGAAACTCTCTGCTTTACTGGGATGTGGAATTCCCCTGGAGTCTTTGTGCAGGCTCAGAAAAGCCATCCTCACTAAAGGGGGGGATTGGCTGCTCCATGATTCGTGTCTGCCTTTCTGTGGACCATTTCTTTGCCACATCTTTCTGTATGCTTGTTAGAATGTTCTTTTTAAATTTTTTTTTTAATGCTTCAAATTTGATTTTAACACAAATTTATTTTTCCTTTTGAGGAAATACTCAGTTGACTTGTTGGCAGCAGTTAAGCTGTCCTGTTTGAATTTTTAGTGGCAGGCTAGATTTTTTGGGGGTGTTGGTTTTTTGTTTTGTTGTTTTTTTTTTTTTTAATTGTTCTGATCTGCTTAGTATTTATGCCTCTCTTTCACCCTATCTCAGCTCAGCATCTTCTGTTCCTGTTCTGGGGTTCAGAAGGTCAGCATAGCTGACCAGGTAGTGTTAGTCTCTCCCAGCTGTGTTGGAGCTTGGTCTATCATCATTTGCTGTTTGTTGGTTTTGATTTTTTTTTTCTTTCCATTGAATGGCACACTGTAGCAAATCTCCAGGAATTTAATTCCTTCTCAAATGATTTTATATGTTTTATAAAATCCTGTTGGTATGCACTGAGAGTGAACGCACTGTACCGTCCCTGACACCTCAGTCGGGGTCGAAGCTCGTCCTTGAAAAGGCGCCTGCGGCCAGGCTGCGCTTCCCGAGGCCGTGCCACACCCGGGGCTGCAAAGGGCAGCATCAGGCCTTACTTCCTGAATCAGATTCAGTTCTGTTTGTCAACAGAGGCTCATTAATGTGCTACTTAATTTCATGGTGTGAGTCGAGGACTGTCCATCCTTTGAGTACTCTAGGGTGTGTTCTACCTGTACACAGTAGGAGCATTCTGCTTAGGTATTTATAAATCATCGCGGATAATGTACATAGTAGGGTTGTTTAGGATGTTGAACATGACCCAGTTTTTATTTTGTGTTTCTTTTGAAGTACTCAAAGGGCTAGCTCTGAATGTCACCTCTCTGATCTCCAGTTTTGACTTTAACAAGCTGTACAATCATCTTGTTTTCTCTTCAGCAAGCATAAAGGTCTCTCTGGCTACAAATCACAGTGTCCACGCACGCTTGCAGAGGAAGGTCTGCATGCTGCAGTGCCTCACTGCTCCAGTGAAGCTTGTGTTCACCTTCTCCTGGCAGTAGCCACCTACTGCAGCTGCCTTTTTTTTCCTTGCTGCCCATTATGCAGGGCTTCAATTTTTCGTACATAAAAAAAAAAAAAAGAAAAGAAAAAAAGTGTATTTTCTTTGCCCACCATGCTTTAAAAATCTGAATGGGAGACAACTCTCAGCAGACAGCAGCTCTTGGCTGCAAGGTTGCCGAAATCTCAGATGTGGATGTTTTTTCTGCCATTGGCTGCACCAGTGCTCCGGGGGCATGGGCAAATCCTGACTCCATCTGCCCCACAGGTCTACGTACTGTAGTTCTCATGTAGTTCAGAAATACCAAGGCATGTGGCTTTCTTAAGGTACACTATGTGTGCTTGCCTGGATTACAATACAATACGAGACTGTCTTTTTAATTGCTTATTACTAGCTTACCAATAACCTGTATAAGTAATGTAACTTGCATCTTTGTCATCAGAACCTTTTCTCCCCACCCCTTTATTTATCAAGCATAATATTACATATTAAGGGACAGAAAAATAGATCTTTGTAGTACACAGCAGGATGTTGCTAACAATGTTTTAAATGGGAAGTAAAAAAAAAACGCTCTGAAAAATGCCAGCCATGAGAAATTACTTTGTTGGCACCGTGTTCATGCGCATGTATTTTTTTCTATTTTTTCCGCTTTTGTCATGTTACATCCATATCTGTATTTATATCTTATTTGTTTCACTTTTGAGTGTATCATGGCAATTGTACAGATGTTTTTTGTTAACATTTACGTGATAGAATTTGCTAAAAAAAAATTAAAATAAAACCTTTTGAGTTTGCCCTAGAATAAGTGAAAGTTGGGTTTCTTCTTGGGGGAGAAACATCAGAGTAATTCACTGTCTAACACAGCTCCTTACTCCAACCTGTACTTGTAAATTATTTGGTCTTACTTGACACTATTGTGTTTGAAAGCTGGTGGTTCCAGTTCTATTTAATGTCTTTATCAATGATCTGGATGAAGGGATCATATGCACCCTCAGTCAGTTTACAGACAATGCCAAGTTGGGCAGGAGTGTTGCTGCTGAACGGCAGGAAGGCTCTGCACCTGGGTCTGGACAGGCTGGATTGATGGTCTGAGGACAGCTGTAGGAGGTTCAATAAGGTGAAGTGTCAAATCCTGCACTGGGATCACAAAACCCCAGGCAGTGTCACAGGCTGGGGCAGAGTGGCTGGAAAGGTGCCCAGCAGAAAAGAATCCAGGGGTGCTGGTTGACAATGACTGAAGATGAGCCCACTGTGCCCAGGTGGCCAAGGAGGCCAGTGGATCCTGTATCAGCAATAGTGTGGCCAGCCGGAGCAGGGCAGTGATTGCCCCTCTGTGCTGGGCACTGGTGAGGCTGCACCTCAAATGCTGTGGTTTGGGCCCCTCCCTACAGGAAGGACATTGAGGTGCTGGAGTGTGTCCAGAGAAGGGAAGTGGAGCTGTGGAAGGGTGTGGAGCATAAATACTACAAGGAGTGGCTGAGGAAGCTGGGGTGCTTACTTTGGAGAAAAAGGCTCAGGGTACACCTTACAGCTCTCTACAACCAGCTGGAAGAGGCTGGAGTGAGGCGCTCTCCTCCCAAAGAACAAATTACAGGAAAAGGGCCTCAGGTTTCATCAGGGGAGGTTTAGATTAGGTATTAGAAAAAAAATTCATGGAAAGGGTTGTCAGGCATTGGGACAGGCTGTCCAGGGAAGTGGGTGAGTCACTATCTGTGGAGTATTTAAAAGATGTAGATGTGACACATATGGACATGGTTTCATCGTGGACTTGTCAGTGCTGGTTTAACAGCTGGGCTTGGTGACATTTAGGAGTCTTTTCTAACCTAAATGATTCTATGGATTTTCATGTGTTCTTTGGGATGAGAGAGCAGTGCATGACAGAAGATAGTTTGTTTATTGAACCACCTGAAAGTATCTGTCCCTTGTATCCCCTTTGTGGTTAAGTCCCTTGTCCTCAGCCACGTGACTGCTTCACAGATGGAGAATGAGGAATGGCTGTAATCCTTGGTTTAGAGGGTTTTGCTGAGCTTACCCCTATGGAGGAGGACTGGAGTTGCTGCCAGCCATTAAAGGTAGGTAGCAGATTCCTGGCAAGTATGAAGATTTGCTGGAAGCACTTACAACCCATTCTCAATTCATTTCTCTGTTCTGAAGAGTCTAAGCTGCTGCTTCTTCTTCACTCTGCATTCCCCCTCAAATGACTTTGTTACCCCTTCCCTCCCAGTAAAGGATGTGCCAAGGAGCAACTCAGGACATGTCAGCAGAGTTGCACTCCTGGACCAGGTGGGTGTCTTACCTCAATTTTCTCCACTTAAAGAATAAGATGTTTTGGTTTAAATGGCCTGAGAAAGTGTAGCTCAGTTGATCAGTGGTAACTTCAATAATTCCACTGCTCCTGATTGTGCAACCCAACCTCTTAGTTGTGCAAGCCTTTTTTACCCTCTCCAAGCAAATATCAAACACCCCTCTCTTCCTTTCACCAACCCAACACATTTTTCCTGCTTTGCCTTTTCATACACTTCCATGAAGTGTGGAAGGGGGCCACCCCAGCAACTACACTCCAGCCCTAGCAAGGAGCGTGCTGGGAAGAGGCTCAGGGATGTAACACTGACCTCAGAGAGGAGAGGGCAGACCATAAACCACCATCCCCTGCTCTGGGGAGCAGGGAAAAAAGCCCTGCAAAGCTTTAGAGAAGCTGCTGGGGCAGCAGGGGCATGGAAATCAACCCAGGCATGAAACTGGGATGGAAGTTGTCTCTCAGAGATTGGATGGTTGTGTGCTTGTATAGGTCCAGAGAAAGGCCATCTCTCATTGTGATCCCCAGTCATGGATGCATTTGTGGACAGCACGGGGTTACAGCCACTATGTGCATGTAAAATGGGCTGGAGAAGGTTGGTTCAGTAATGGGGTCAGCACTTGGGTGCCCAACTAAGCACATCTTTCTCCTGGGAGGATGGGAGGGCAGTGACACCCACTGCAGCCATTGTGCCCCCTGGACCACTGCAGAACAGGAGATGCTCGCAGGTTTCAGATTCTCCCTAGGGATTGGACTGCAGCCAAAGGCTTGGGAAATATTGGCCTGTCAATCCCAAAGCCCTTACACAACATTACTCAGTTCTCCATGCTGCTTTGTCATAACTGGGCATGTACTGAAACAGGCCCAGCAAAGCCAACACTTTCCAAAACCCAGCTATTTACATCCAGTGCCAGCCCGTGAACCAGGAGCCAGGAACTCCTCTGCACAGCTCAGGGACAGAGGGAGTGGGTGCTCACCCCTTGGGGCAGGCAGGATGCATATGATGATGCTCATGGGGTATGACCCACTGAGGGACTGGGGGCCACAGGGCTGTGCAGAGACAGTGCTGGGCACAAGGGAAAGGCAGGAGTGTGTTTCAGAGGGGAGGAGAGTGGGAGGAGGGGATGGTGAAGGCAGTGTAAACCAGACCGAGCTAACACAGGGCTGGCGGGATTACAGGGTGCCAGGGAAGCTGCTCACAAACACATCGGGGACAAAGCAGCCCTCCAGAGCTGAGGGGTAATGAGTAATTAATGAAGAGAGGGATGACATTCATAATGACTCAAAAATGTCCGAGATAATGAAGTCCTTTTCTTTAAATCCACCTTTAACAAGAAAGCTAAGGGAAAGGATTTAGATCAATTAAGAAGTAAAGAAAGGCAATCTTGTAAAAATAGCTATTGACACAAGCAAGTGGGGGAACAGCTGGAAAGTCTTGCCATGGCAATGTATGAAACAACTGTGTATGGCATAAAGACACCCATAAGTGACAGCAGGTAGAGTAACAGCCAAGAGGGAGCTTCAGAATACATTTAACAAATCACTGCAAATACAGGAGGGGGCTGGTGAAGTGTTTGAGCTCTTGGGGAGACCATGGTGAGAAGCTGCAGGGAGCAGGAGTCACAGTGCACTCCTGTGGGATACAGCAGCCCTGTGTGAGCATCAGCAAGCACTCCTGGGCAAGGGATATGCAGTGGCCCTCAAAGGGATGGCCCCCATTACCTTCAAACTTACCAAAGTCCAGGGGAGACAAAAGAAGCTGGAAACACTGGAGCTGCCCCTAAAACATGTTCATTACCTCCCTCTTAGAGGAAATATTTTTGTCTCTCTCTGTCATGCAGCAGGATACTTGGGATATTCTCTTCCTTGTCCTGCTGATGCAACTTCTTAACAACCATAACCCCACCTCTCTTCTCACTGCCTTGCTGAGGAATAACCCCTGTAAGCTCCATTGTGCCTCTATCTGTCTCTGCCCCCTCTGTGGGTGCCCTGGTGCAGGGTCCTGCTTCCCCTGTGCCAAAATGCTCCCTCATGGCACAGGCTGGGCGGGCTCAGCATCTCTGGGTGGGTTGATGCTTGGGACCAGAAGGGTTAAACGGATGGTCCTGTCACAGGGGCAGTTTCTTGACTGCCGGTCTATAAATAGGAGCTGGGTTTCTAATCTGCTTGCCACTTGTTTCCACTCCCTGCCAGTTTTTTCCTGCTTTTTCCTGCAAGGAGGTACCTGCAACTGCTAGTTTGCAGCCGTGCAGACACTGCTGGGAGAGGAAGAGGAGCAGCTGAGTCCTGCCCAACGAGACTCATGTGTCAGTCCTACTCCAACCCGTCCTCAGTAACGAAAAGAAAAAGAAAAGAAAAGAGCACAAAGCCCTGCCCTGGGAGGGGCTCCAGGATCCTGGTTTGTCCTGAGAGTCCCCAGTCCAGTTTGACTCCCTGCCTTGCCCCTCCAGAGGTGCCTCATCCCCTTTTGGGACAGGTGAAGCCCTGGTTCAAGCACTGCAAGCTGATGTGGTAGACCTGGTTCAGCTCCCTGGGTGAAAAATCCCTCTTGGTGGAGAGGGAGAAGGGAGTGGGGCTGACAGCATTTTTGGTCTCTTTGCAAGTCTCCAATCTGCTGGCTACCCCCAAGCCTGCATGCCTGCCCTATCTCCTCCATCTCTCCAACAACGAGAACAACTCCATCCCTGCTGAGCCACAGGCTGTAAATCCTTGTGAGGACTTGCTGGAAGAAGGGACTGGGGGTTTGCAGAGAAGGTCTGTGAAAAAAAAGCTGGTTTCCCACTGAGATGGGGAAGACATGGGCAGGTTGGAGGGAGGCCAGAGATTAGCAAGGACATCATGACTCCCAGCAAGCTTGACCTGGGTTGGATAACAGGCAAATAAAGGGACTCAGAGAGACATGAGAGCAGCCCTCAAATGTGCAAGAGGCAAATGCACAGGGGGGTTAATCTCTTCTCTGGATAGGGCAAGACATTTTGGGCTTAGCAAGAAAAATTTAGATGAGGAAAATATAACAGAGTAATAAAGTTAACTCGTTTCCAGGCATAATTTTGCAAGGGATGATGTGATCAAGCATGTGAAGGAACAGAATCCTTCTGTTGTTTTGACCTGTTGCATGTAAGTCCACTTAAACCTGAAAATTCAGCTTGGACAAGCTTCTCTACTGATGAACAAGGAACAGACTGGAGGAGAATTGGCCAAAAAGTGGGGCAGTTCATTGCATCTCCTCCTGAGCAGTGTCCATGCTGGGTCAGGTGCATGTCCCAGGGCCCTTTCCCTGTGTGCCCATCTTGAGCTTCATTGCTGCCGACAGACAGACACTTTCCAAGGCTGCTGACTCACTGAAATGCAAATGTTCTCCCAAAAAATGCTGAAGTTGATAAAACTGCTAAGGGATCCTGCTGGCTTCCCTGACAGCTTGGCTCTGTGCCCTGCATTTGGAGTAGCTGCTGGGAGGGAGGTTAGTCTTGGCAGCCAAAGAAATGTGATGCTCAGGGCTCCCAGGGTGATGGCTCTGCTGAGGCTCTGGACAAACTCTGCCAAGCTAGGGCACCCTGGTGGCATCTTCAGCCTCATGTTCCCCACCACTCTGCCTTGCAGCTGCCCCTGGAGCCTCTTGGGCCATGGGGTGTCCTCCATGGAACACATCTGGTTTCAGACACCAAACTAACCTTCTGTTCCTCACACATTTTGCACCCTACCTGCACCCCAGCATCTCTTGCCCTGGGAGGATGGAGAACACCCACCCAGAGTGACAGTGGTAGTAATTTAGTCCCTGTCTTACAAAAGACCAGCTCTTCTGACCAACTATAAGAAAAAAATGGAGATGGGTATTTGCCTTGTAGAGCCAACCCAGGTAAGCAGAAAGCTGCAGTGGCTTTTGCATTCCATTGATGATGGAGAAGCACCTCCAGTCTGATCCAGTTTGGCTCCCAGCAGCATTAGCCTGAACTGTGCTCATCTGAGCCCTCACAGAGGTGGGGTTGAAGGTTTGGCCACCCTCTTCCTTGCTCAGCTGTGCCCTCTTAGCACTGTCATGGATGTTCCCCATGAAGCCCATAAAGGGCTCCTTCCGCTGTTCACTATTCCCACCACTTCTTGTTGCAGCTCCCTGGTTTATACCTGGCCGCAGATGGTCCCTGCTAAAGGACCATGGTGGTATCTGTCTCTGAAAGTTTAATGCAGCTTTTAAGAAGTCCCTGGAGGTTTTCCTTTCCAGTGAGCTTCTTCATCCTGCCGGTAAGCCAAAACTGCTCCTGTCAGCTGGGGGCTGAGAGCCAGGAGGTAGCATCCTTAACCCCTGTTGCTGAGAGGAGCCTGTACCCTACCCTCGGCTACTCCTGGGCGGTCAGCGACAGGGGACGGATCCAGGATTTCCTTTGGGACAAACCCTTGCTAGTGGGAGGTGGAGGCAGGACAGCTCTTTTCATTCTGAGCTAGAAGCTGAAATCCACCCTGCTCCAAAATAATGCCTGGAGCGACTGGGAGTGCTGCAAAGGGAACCTTGAAAGGGATCTCGGCTTAACCTGTGATCCCTCTGCAACCAGGACAGAGGGCCTTGGCTCTCCAGGAAGTCCCCTGAGAGCCATCAGGGTCACTGTGGGGAAGGGATGTAACTTCAGTGCAACAGGCTTAAAAAAGCCAAACCTCTGCGAGTTGCCCAGTTCCCGCCATGCAGCACAGGAGCCAGAGCTGCTCACACCCCTCTGGGACACGTCTGCAGCTTGGAGCACTCCCTGGAGGGCAGTGCTCCCAGGATGTGGGAATGTCCTCTCAGTAGCATTTTTCCTGCAGTCATTACCAGCATGTGTATTCTCACTCTGTTTTGGCTTTTGGCAATCACTGTGTTTTGGGCAAGCGCTAAGCATTAACTTAGATTTGTACTTAACAACTTGGTGGTGTGTTTGGAACTCAGTGCAGACGGAGGGCACACCCTCAACCCCCTTCTCCTGGCCTTGCCAAAGGTTTAGGGATGCCAAAGCAAGAGAGTCACTGAGTGCACACCATCATTCACTGAGCACACACCTATGCTTGGCTGGCAGCATAGGCAGGTATCCACCAAGTCTAGTTTTCATCCACTAAAAATCTTTGATTTCCACAATTATCATAACTAGGAGGGCCTTACTGATTCGAAGGCAGAGTGAATAACCTTCTCAATAGAAATCAAAGCCCTGGAGGGGACCGGTATGTACAGGAATGGCATTAACAACTAATCCCCTTTAATCCAAGATGACATCCTTATCACATGAGGGCATAAAATGTAATTAGACTTATATACTGCTATCTCCAGAGCACTAAGCAAATATTAACTAATCCATCTTCCCAGTGCTCCTGTGGTGACAGCCCAGTTGCCCTGGATGTGCAGGTGGGGAAACAGAGGCATGAGATGGTGACTAACAGGGTCCCTTTCAGGAGAAGGCCTTGCAAACTGCATTCAGAAAAAAAAATTAGCAAAGCAATTTACAGTCACTGGGAAATGCTTTGGGAACATGGGATGCATCTTCCTTCAAGGCTCCTGTTATCAAGGGGATGGTTCTGCTGTTTCTCAGCACTTCCAGGATCCCTCCACAGCTGTTACACATCTGCAGGGAGTTAAAACACATTTTCAGTCGTGGGCTTCCTCTGTTGTTGAAACACATTTAAATTTTACCTAACCATTCCTTCAGTGTTTGTGTTAGGGTTTGTTTTCTAACCTTATGTCCCAGGTTCACACCATTTCATGGATGCTGCAGAAGGCACCTTTGCCAGGGGGAGCCTCCCCTCCCCGTGGCTCTCTGAGATGGGAAATGCAGCTGACAGTCCCTGCCTGTGTGAGGTGATGCCACTTCCCTATGGCCTAAAGCCAGCATGCAGGCTTTGAAACCCGAATTGAGCACTGCCATCCCTTGGTGCCAAGGGTACCTGGCAGTGGGCAGGGAGCTCTGCCTCAGCCCTGCCTGCACAAGGCCTTCCAATGGGCTGTTTTTTCCTTCAGAGCCTGATTCCCGTGGAGCAGCAGGACCATTTGCAGCAGCGGGGGATGTGATCCTCTTATCATTGTTAGTTAGCCTTGGGTGCCCTTGACAAAGAGCTGCTTGTGATGGAGGAAGACACTTAAAAACAGCCACCACGTTTCTCAAGGCCTTGGGATAAGATTGTATTTCTTGAGCTGTCAATGCTCTCTGCTATAAAAGCAGTTGAATGCAATTGAGTGTGAAGTACAAATTCCTCACAATTTGTACAAAATTTGAAGTACAAATTTTGGACCGGTCTCCAAAATCAAAGACACTCACGAAAAGGCCACTGGCATTTGAAGGACAGAAAATTGAATAGGTCCCTCTTTGGTGATGATGTTCCCATGACTTGAGGATGTCATCCTTGAAGCTCTGTTCCCAAACACATTTACTGAAGGGCCTGGGAAGAGCTGTGTAGTGCATGGTGAGGAGAGACAGTCTGTGTCCTTCAGGTGTTGCCCAGCTGTGGGTCACCTCTCCCTACCGAGAGCTGCTCCCACACCCTTCAGGAACCCGTCAGTGTTTTACTTTCCCTTGGGTTATTGGGTTATTGGGACTGAATGAAACAAAACAGTGAAGGTTAGGACTCATGGGTCTGTTTGCTTTATTAATAAGGTTCCACATTTTCTGGAACAGAAAAGAAGACTCTGTATGCAGAAAATGTCAGCAAACTTTGTCAGGAGGGAAGGAATGCCATCAAGGCAGGAAGATGTGGAAGTGGTTCATGGAAAGCTGTCACTGGTCTCTTTGGAGTTGAGACTGTGCTATACCCTCAATGGTATTCATACCTCACTAGGCTGAGAGCAGAATCCATCCCCAGAATCCCTTGGCTTCTTCCCTCCCTGCTCTTCACACTGTGCTGGCACCAGCTCCACACTGGGACTCAGATCCAGGGACTGATCCATCTGAGAAGCAAACTGAAGACCAAAAAAAGACATTTTTTTCCTCTCTTGAAGAAAGAACAATTCCCAGAGGGAGCTGCTTGCCTGCTGGCACTGCTGGTACAGGTGAGAGGAGAGGTACAGTGTGTCTTGCAGGTGGATGGAAGTGATTGGGGGGGCAGTGCAGCTCTCAGGGTAGGGCTTTGTCACCCCGGAACCCGCCAGGGACATCTCGCTGAGAAGTGGGTGCCACAGCAGATTTCTGCCTGCTGAGGAGCTGCTGCTAACTCGGTGTAGGGCGGCCAAAAATCCCTATGCTAAGAGGCTGTCTTCCAACCATGATGCAGTTAAAACCCACAAATGTCCAAATGTTAGCATGTTCCAGAGTACGGAGCAATCTTTGCCCTTTTAGAAAGCACACCTGATACTTCTTTTCTGGCTTTATAGTGCTGCCAGTAAACTGCTGGAACATGCATCCTTGGCCAATGTGTCCTCTAAAAGCCATTGAAAATGTTCCCTTTCCTTGCCCGAGGGCCCCCGGCTCCAGAGTCGAAGGGTTTCCTCCCTCTGCTTCTGGAGCTCAGGCTGCCCAGATTAAATCATGTATTGAAAAATTCCATAGCAGCTTCCGACCTCAATGAATAGCATATTCAAGGCCACTG
Organism: Rhabdornis inornatus; assembly: GCA_013397075.1. Lineage (NCBI taxonomy): Eukaryota > Metazoa > Chordata > Aves > Passeriformes > Rhabdornithidae > Rhabdornis > Rhabdornis inornatus. The sequence goes on along the minus strand of VWZS01008949.1, from coordinate 58,522 downwards.
GAAGGCTCTTGCATTTGTGTAGTTCAACAGTTTTCAACCATTATTTTTACTTCCAGTAGAGATGGGAATCCCCCAAAAGTCACATCTATAGCCAGCTGGCCTGTGAAGTGCCATAACTTTCCACTGGAGAGGAAATGACACCAGGAGCAACCTGGGCCCTTGCAGGGTCTCTGGGTCACTGGTTGAAGCCTGCTGCAGCATGACCCCCTCATCCAGGAGGAGCCATGGGATTACACCTGCAGCTGCTGGCATCTAAATCCCCACAGGTGAGGGGCTGCAGAGGAAAACTCCTCTGGTCACATTTATCTATGCCCAGCTGTGTTGGGCTGGACCTGGCAGAGATACACTGTCAGGCTGGATCCAGCAAACAAGGGATGACCTACAGCAAGGGGCAGCCCACAGGCTGAAGCAAAGCCTCAGACCATCACAGGGGGACAGCAGGAGAAGTTACCTTTATTAAAAGCACATTTCTTTTCACTGAAAGGTCATAGTTTGATTGTTCCCAACTCCCTGCTGCTGAGCTGGGATAACACCTGGTGTGCCACCCACAGCCTCCACCAAGAGACATCTCCCCATATCATCCTGTTACTTACTGTTTGATTCCTAGATCTGGGCAGTTAGCAAGCTGCTCAAAGAGACCACCCCTCACCTTATGTAAATGTTATCACAATATGGCTTTTTTTTCTGGAATTCTCCATGGATTCCAAGTCATGCTGTAGACTGGCACCAATGGTTCGGACCATTCCTCAATGCAGTTTATACTTGGATTGCAGGATTAAAACCTTGTAAGTTTGGACTGTTCATTGCTAACGATGAACAGTCCAAACAAGAAACCTGCAGGAAGAAGAACTCCAGAATAATTTATTTTATGCTTTTGAAGAAAAAAAGCACAGGAGGGAGGTATGATAAGATCAAAATGCCAGCCACTTCAAATAAATGAAAACTATTGAAAAGCAGCTATGATGATTAGAATATAAATCTGACTGCTTGACACTACTAAGTAGGTGTTTTCACTTTGGGTTTATTCTATTCATTTATCATAAAAACAGCAGTGCTGTCTCACCATTAATAATCTCCACGACAGCTACTGCTCACACCAGGTGTTATGAGCTGGACATTGCTGGATGCACTCAGTTTATCCTTCAGTGTTACCACCTCACCTCTGCTTGTGTCAAAAAAAGATCCTTCCCAAGAGATGTTTATAAATTATGACCAAGTTTCTTAACCTTGTTTTGATAAATGACAGCAGATATTTGGCAGGATTCATCTGATTCATCTACAGCAATGGGATCTCACTGGCACAATCCAGGGAATTCAGGATGCTGAGCACCCTACACTAAACAAATATTTATATTAAATCAAACATGGAAGGCAGAGCTACACTGAAACTACTACAACCTTAGCCTATTTCACACTAGTATTTATATTTTTCACATCTTTAGTCTATCTACAATTACCTGTCTTCAAGACCACAAATTTCTTTTATGATGGGCAACATGTATCTATAGCACAAGGCTCTTGATTGAATTATTCTGTGGTAACACGGTTGTTTAGCTGATGCCTTATAAACAGACATGTCAGGAGTGGTTATTCCATTCCCTACTCAAGGTCAGCTAAGAGCAAATCCACGTTGAATTTCAGTGTCAGAGGAATCCATGTCCTGAGAAGAACCAGCAAAACTGTTTTATGGACAGAGTAAGATTGCATTTATATGAACATATGCAGAGGTTGGGTAGTAACTTTGTGTCATCCTGGTTCTAGAGAGGGGAATGAAGATGGTGTATTAGACTTTTTAATCTCAGTTAATTGATTGCCAATTCATTTGAGGTAGTTAATGATTTGGAGAAGCTGATGGGATGTCTGTCTCAGGACATAATTATTTCTGTCATTCCTTTCTCGAGCTGAAACTAAATGTTGGTTAATTGCCACTGATTGATTAAAGCAGAACAATAGAAAAAACTTCCTCTGGAAGTCTGTGCTTGTCTTTGCTGTGAAATATGGGAGTGCTTCTAGCCTGAGACAAAATCCTACTGAAGACAGCAGCTTCTGCTCGGTACAGTGAGCTTTAATTACATCCTTGGTATCTGCTGTCTCTTTAGTCCAACTGCTGTTGGACAGTCAGACCTAGAGGAGGCAAGAAACGAGTAATTTTTGCCACTCTGTAGCCAGCAGTACTGAATACTGTGCATCTGAACTGCTGCTGACCTCCCTCAACTACATCATGGGAAAAGCTAAAGTAATGGCCCCCAGGAGGGCTGCGCAGTGAGGTTAGTTACTGCATTATGAAAACAAACCTACAAGCCTTCTTTTGCAAGTGAAGATATAGCAGTTCTGTGATTTGGTCACTGGAATTGTCTAATTTGAGGGTATTCATTGCTGTTTGTGCCCTCAGATGCTATCCCATTCCTTTTTGGGAAGTCTTTATCCACAGCACAAGAGTACCTCAGTGGGCAAATGATATGTGTATTAAAGAGACTTGAAATTGATGATTAGTCTTAAAAAGTTTGGAAACAACAGTATCTTAAACCACTGCTCTGGGTTGCATGGGAAGGTGCTGAAATTGTCACATTTTTATTGGTCTCACTCAGGTGTTTGTAAAGTCATATCAATGTGCCAACTGTTATGTGGAAAACAGGTTAGATATTAGGATATCAGGAAAAGGATCTTCCCCCAGGGGGTGACTGGACTCTGGAACAGGCTTCCCGAGGAAGTGGTCACAACACTGAGCCTGACAGAGCTCAAGAAGTGTTTGGACAATGTCCTCAGGCACATGGTGTGATTCTTGGGGTGTCCTGTGCAGGAACAGGAGCTGGACTCAATGATCCTTGCGCATCCCTTCCAAGTCAGGATATTCTGTGTTTCTGTGATTCTTCTTTCACTTGCACATTTTTGACATTCCTGTAACTCCACTACTTCTTGTCAAACAATTCTTAAGTTTATCCCTGGATGCATAAGAAGAAAGTGAAATCACAGACTTCATACTGTATGTCCTACCTTGAAAAGAGATGGCTTCTCTTTGGTCCTAAGTATGGCTGCTAAGGAGAGCTAGACTGGGACTCATCACCCTGGGATTTATTCACACATCCCTCACTGTCTTGGTGATGTCAGTTTGCCCTTAAGTCCCCTGGAATGTGAGATGATCTGCTCATTACCTAATGGTGATGGGATATTTGCATGTGCCAGGTGCATCCACACTCTGTGCCATCACAGGAAGTTTATACAAATGTATTAACTCATTAATACAAATGTGTTAACTTGCCCCACAGGACTTTCACAGACAAAAGATGACACCTTGTATAAGCAGGAAATCTGGGATATCCTGGGGGAGAAAGGAATATTGAGGAAATAAATGCATTTGTAACTAGCAGTAGAGGTCACTTTCCACTCACCTCACCTTACCTTACCTTGCAGGGAACTTGGGAGGCTTCATTATTTGACTTGGGAATTGCTGTGCAAACACAATAAAAAAGAGTCTAAGAATTAGTTTATAAAAATTAAGGGAATAACACGTTATTAGAATAATTGTAAAAATTACTGTCATTGCAAAATTGCTTTTATGTACGAATATTCCAGTTGGGAATAATTACAGCCAGACTACATGTAGCTAATAAAAGAAAACCACGCTCCCCTTTCCAGTCTATCTTCTTCTTAGTTATGAATTCGTTGTGTGAATCATCTAACTACAGCATTTCTATAAGAAAAACCTCATTTAATGGAAGCTTTACTTTGAAGCAAAGAACAATATATTATTATAATGATAATAATGGCCAATTTTTTCTTGTATTTTGAGTTTTTAAACAGTGTTTGTGAAGGACTATGATCTTGTAGCTTTTGATTCTGCTGGGGTACTAAGCATCCTCTGAGAGACTATTGAAAGGTGTTTTGAGCACATGAAGGATCTTGAATTGTTTTCCTCTCAAGGAATTTAAAATGTCTCCAAAGAGCTTCAGGGGAAATGGAAGACTGTAATGCATTTCATGCTTTGTGCTGTCCTACAACAGATAAATGCCCTGGGGTGGAGCATTTGAGTTCTTTCTACACGCTCAACTGTGTCTAATAATTATCCTGGAATTATTTCATGTCTGAAGAGTTTACATTGGAGAGGATATGAGTACTTGACACTGTTACTCTGCCAGCTCCAGATTATAATAAAGCCTTTCCTCTAGAGTTAAAAATAACCACTTTTCAGCTGGCTTTTGCATAGAAGTCTCACTGGGACAGGACAGCACATGCAGTAGAGCATGCAGACCTTCTACCATGAGTCTCTTCAGGCAGTGGAAGCTGTGGACATCCCACATGTGCTAGGGCATTACATGTGTGGTAAAGACCTGGACATTGCCTTAAGCAGGAAGGGGATTGTGGAGCATATACACTAAAAAAACCTGGGTCAAGACCATAGTACCCCTTGCAGGATTTCATAGACTTGTTGAAATGCTGGTGGGAAGTGACCTTTGAATGTCTCTAATCTAAACTCCACCTAAAAACACGGCTGGAGCGTACACTGGATTGCATCAGCCATGGCTCTGCTCCTGTTGTCTTGAACACCTCCAAGGACGGAGATGCCACAGATGCCTGTCTGGTAGCCTGTTCCAGTCCTCTGGTGAAGAAGTTTTTGTTAATGCTCAGTCTAATCTCCAAGCGACAGCTTGTGGACATTGTCTTGATCACTGCTGCTAATGAGGAGTGCTTGACTTCATCACCTTTTTTAATGCTTTTGCATAGTGGGCTGCTATTAGGACCTGTCTTGACCTCATCATCCTCAGACCCAGCCAGCCTACTGCCTTCAAGCCCTCCTCACAGGAGAAGTGCTGTGTGCCCTGAGTGTTTAAGCAGTTCACCTGCTGGATCCTGTCCAAATTCTCCACCTTGAACAGGAGGCTCAGACAGGTGCAGTTCCATCAGCACCAAGAAGAAGGAGCAACAGCTTTCCTTGAACTCATGCATTAGGAAGAATGGTTTGCCTCATTTGTGGCAGGGGGAACTGTTGTTCTGTACTTAATCTTTCAAGATAACACTTGGGTCCTCCTCAGTAGGGCTGTTCTGCTGGTTGGTTCCCAGCCTGAACTGATGCATGGGGTTATTCCAGATTGGTGCAGTGCTTTGCATGGCTCTGCAAAACTCAGAGAGGTTTCTCATGGCCTCAAGTTTCCAAAAGTCCTACTGATCAAAGCACTGGTGTTCAGTATGCCATCCACCCCACTCAGTTTGGTGGTGCCTGCAAAACTCCAGAGGGAGTCTTCTGCCTCTTGTTCAGGCTTTTAGTACTCCCTTTCCATGAGTAGAGAGGACACAGCCTTGGTCTGTGGGGTCTATGGACTAGACATCTTCTGGCACCTCTTTTGCTTTCCCACACACACCCTTGACAAAGCTGGCTGAAGCAGTCAGCTCCTGCTGCAGCCTGGCTCCTCTCCTCTCCCTGCTCTCCTCTTCCTGCAAGTGCTGACACCAGTGTTTGGAGCAGGGTGGCAGACCAGGCTGGTGGGCGGATGTGGGATACATTCAGCCATCATAGGTATTTTTGGCCCAGCTACAATTTTTCAGCTATGAAGCAAAGCTTCCTCGGGCAGCAGGGCTGTGAGCAGAGCTGGGCTGTTGTCAGCTTGGAGTGATGATGCTTCACCTCCTGCCACTTCTCCCCACAAAGCACTGGGCAGTGACGGTCCCCCTTGTTCTGCCACCCTGGTGTGAGTGAGGGTGTGATGTACTCATGCTGCTCCAGCCAGGACAGGAGCACAGCACAGACAGTGACCTCAGGCAGAAGGATGATAATTAACCCCCAGTCATGTTCTGGGCACAGCTGTTTGCAGAGTCAGTGTCTGCTGCTGGCCAAAAAGTACATGATTTTTTTTTTCTGCTGTTGTTCTTCCTTTTCCTTTTCCTTTTCCTTTTCCTTTTCCTTTTCCTTTTCCTTTTCCTTTTCCTTTTCCTTTTCCTTTTCCTTTTCCTTTTCCTTTTCCTTTTCCTTTTCCTTTTCTTTTTCCTTATTTTATTTAAGTCATGTGCTACTCTCCTACTTGTGCTGTTGGCTGCAGAGGTCTCTCTTGCAGCAATGTAAACATGGCTACTGTGTGTCCCGACGACTGCAGCCTGAAGTTCACAATGAGACAGCCAATGCCAATAGATGTATAATGAGCATTTAAAAAGCACTTATTTTGTCATCCAATCATCCATCTTCCTCATTGTGTAAATATTTTTTTTTGTTTCCACAACAAAATGACTTTAAAAGAAATGTTCACCAGGAAGAAAGAAAATTTTGATTCTGGTGATAAAATCAGGACAGTCAAAATGATTAATATGACATTGGGGAGAGCTCACAAATGGGGCTTAATTTCTGTGGCAAAAAGACCTCGTGGATACATCAGTGCTATGTTGTGCCTAGAAATTTAGTGGCAGCTGGAAATTTGATGGTGACCTCTGATAAGTAAGAAAATGGTGAAGGTTTTAATGAATGACTTGAATACGAAAATAAGCCAGTCTGTGTGGTATTCTTCCTGATATTTGTTTTGCTATTAAGTTCAGTTAATGTGGTTCTCATTGTGTCAGGATGATTGTGTTGACAGCACATCACAACATATGAGTATTGGGGCAGTTTGACTGTCAGGGAAGGGGACGCATTGCTGCACACTCACGAGGTAAAGCAGGGAGGTGACTCTAATAAGATGGCATTTGGAAGCCTTTGGCAGGAGACGTCAGAGATTGTAAAGATAGAAAACTCCTGGTGAGCTTCTTTGGTCTCCTCTGTCAGACTAGCCAGAATTCCTTCCTGTTCAACGTTTTTTTGGTGAAAAAAAATTAGTCTGTAATTATATCTAGAAAATGGAGATGGCAGGAGGTGTTTTAACCACAAAGTTTGGGAAAGTTACACTCATGGTTGATTACATTCACTGCAGTCTGTTCTCAGCCTTGCTTTATTAACTTGCCATGTTTATTCTGTGGCTCTTGTATCTTTGTTGTGAGGTTCAGGAACATTTTTTATGGAATGTTGACTTTCCATGTGAGTATTTATAGACTATATTTGAGTCACCTGTTAATCTTCCTCTTGTAAAACCAAAATAAGCTCTGTGTTTCTGTCAGTATAATGCACACTTTCAAGACCTTGTCCATTCTCAGTTTTTCCAGTTCAGTGCCCTCCTTCTTTGCTGTAACGCCACAACTACATTCATGCTTCTGGTGGTATCCACTGCCCAGAACTTCTGTTCAGTAGAGGGCAATGGGAACCCATCTAGGCTGGTTTCTATCTAAAAAGTGGACCAGCATGAAATAGATAGGAGACCTTGAGGGTCAGTGGGCTACCTGTGAAAGCCTTTACTTGCCACTGGAAGCAGTCTCAAAGTCTGTCAAAGGCAAAGCAATGATTTTTTTTTTTTTTACTTTAGAGCAATAAGGACTGTGTAAAAGCTGTTCCTTTTGTCATTCATAATATTGCAGTTGATTAAAACCTCAGGCTTTCCATCCTTTCTGATTTGGGGTGCCTTCAGTGTTTTCCAGGAAAGTTGAGCAAGTTTAGCCAGTCACAGCCACATTTCTTGGTTATCTTGCAGAGCCTCCTTCAATATAACTCCCCCAAGGATCCCCAAGTCGAAGGCTGGAAACTTGTGAGCTAACATACACAGAAAGGCAACACAAAAGGCACATGCTGACTATTTTCCCTAAGAGCATATTTAGTGCTTGCATGAGCATCTCAGTAAGTCTCTGCAACTAATTTCAGATCCCTGCAGTTCATCCAGATTCTATGGTCTGTGCATCAGGAGGGAGGTGGAGTAATCCTTGAATAACCTTGGCTAATGCCACAATGATCTAACAGCAGCTTTTGGAAGTTCTTTGATACAGTATAATGTTCACCCTTGACCCTTTAAGTTTATCTGGGGCTTTGTGAACATTGCTAAACTGATATAGAACATCCTGTTAGACTTCCCAGAAGCAACTCAGATGTTTATGATGGAAGCCATAAAGGTATACAGATGTTCTGTTTCTTTTCAGTTTCATGCAAGTGAAGTGCTTCACTTATTTTACAGATCTGCAGCCATCTCTACAGTGTTACAATGCTCACATCCCTTTAGCCCCTTGGCTAATGGGAACATTGTTCTTCCAGAGCAGAAAGGGAACTGAATATGTGACTGTATCTCAGTCACTTCACTGCAAATTCTACTAGTTTGGTTCCAGGTGCTGAAAAGCTGATCAAAACCTCTCAACTCTCCAGTGAAGCAGATGAAAGATTTTCCCCACTCAGTGCTCAGCTAAAGGGATTGCAACGAACACTGAAGCAGCAGAATGAACTTTTGGACTGAACTCACTTGGCACACTACTTGGGTTTCCAGTTACAAACATCCACAGGAAAAGACACTTGTTTATTAAATACCTTTTTTCAACGCAAAAAGTATCCCAAGGTCCTTTCATAGCATTACCTCAAGCAGAAAAATCCATCAGACTAAATATTCAATCAATCCCTTTTAATCATATGATCAAAGTATTTTACCATGGCAAATTGAACAAGCATCTAAAATGAGAGATGAAAAGCAATCAGCACAGCAAAGAAATTACTTTAATCTGGGAAGAAGTAGGAGAGTAAAGCGAGATTTGGGTGAGAAAGCTGTGATGGAGAAGACTTCTTCACTGAGGGGTTGTGTTAAGACAAGAGGAAGAGCAGATGCTGGGAGCCCCAGAGGGGAGTAGAGGATGATTTGGCCTATGTGATGTGCTGGGTTCTGAAAGACAGGAGAAGGTATTTGATGCTGTGGCACAAACTTCTGCACTGGGGGAAGAGCAGCAGTTAGACCAGAAAATGGCTGAATTTCTTTCAGGAGAGGCAGACAAGGAATAAAGAAGTCTTTTTCTTCATCAGATTTGGCTTCAAAAGGAATGGGAAGGACAGGAACGTTTAGAAGACAGAGCTGCTGCCAGTCTCTGTAAAATTACTTAGTAGATTTCCTCTTAATTTCTACATTCATCAAGAGGCTAGAGAGGAAATGAATGGGATTATTTTAAAGTAATTTTCACTCCAACATGTACTTCCTAGAAGGATAGTAAAGAAAATATACCATACCAGACTTGATGGGATTCTTTGTTTCACACAGTGTGGTGATTTACTTTTACATTGGACTTCATATTCTCCCAGTAGGTGCAACAAACTACTTGAACTGTGGAAGGATATTTACTATTTAGAGAAGTCCTTGGACAGCTAGCAAACTTTGCCTTGTTTCTCTGTCCAAGAGCTATATATAGTCTTTGCTTAATCAAGGTCTCAGATGTTGTGTGAGCAGGGCTAAATAATTTCAAGAGTATAAAAAAGATAACTCCAGCGATTTTGCTTTGCTAGAACTAGTGTTTGTCTAACTGTGTAATAACTGAGGCACATTGATTTGTGCTATTTCTTACTCTGAAATTAACAGAGACAAGCAGATATAAACAATGCATCCTAAAAACTTTCAGACTCATAACATCTCTGTAAAGCTGCTTAGCTACCTTTCAGGCTACCTCGTTCTTTACCTCCAGATATAAAAAACCAAGGCCTATAATTACATTGCATCTGAGTCTATTGGGCTTCACCTAGCTGTGATCTATAAATGCTATGACAATAGCAATATTCTATAATCATGGCAGGAGAACAGAAAATTCATCTGTCCGGAAAAACTCATCTTACAGTGAAATCTGACAGTGAATGCTGACAAATACCTGAGTAAAGTGCTTTTTTCTCAGCTGAAATTTGACCAGGAGCCTCAGGGACAGGAGGCCCTCTCCTGAAAAACTGACTGAAAGGTGTTTAATGACTCAGATTAGTTTAGGGTCTGTTTCCATTTCTGCCGGTGGACATGACAATATGAAATGACCAAACAGGGAGCCTTCTGCTCCCCCCCTCCAAACTATCAGACCAGAAAACTGGTGGGACATGAAGGTGCCCTGAGAGCAGGAAAATGACAGCTATGGACAGCTTTGTGGGTGAGGATCAGGATTTGCAATTTGAAATGGAAAAGGAACAGATTTCTCCAGACTGTGCGGTGGACTTGAGATAGAAAAGACAGGAGTGTTTCAAATGGGCTAAGAGTGAGTTTAGTCTCTGACACTGTTCTCCATCCACCTCCTCTGGAAAACTGCCTCTTGACCTCTCAGTTGGAAAATACCTCCTACCATAAAGGTCGCATTAACATGGGGGACAGAGCAGTGTAAGAGACGGCACTGAGCTAAAGCCATCAGCTGTCGTTCATTAAAAGAAAACAGGGACCTCAGAGGAACGTGAGCAGGGCTTGCACACTGGTGTCGGATGGAGCGGCTCGGTTTAAAGCACAGCGGCAGCTCCAGCACAGCCGGGGCCAGCCCTGGGCCCCCCCGGGGTGCCGTGCCCTCACGCCCCGGCCCCTCACCCCCAGCCCCGGCCCNCGGGGCTGGCGCTGGGGCGGGCCGGGGGAGGGCTCGCCCGGCTGCGGAGCCCCGGCCCGGCCAACCCGCGCCCGCCGGGGCTGAGCCATAAAAGCGCCGGGAGCCGGCGAGGCCGCGGCTCCAGTTGCCGGTAGCCGTGCCTGGCACCCGTGGGGTGGGCAGCGCGGCCTCCGCAGCGCAGGGATCGCCGCCGGCCGCCCCCAAGATGCTGTTTTGGCACACGCAGCCGGAGCATTACAACCAGCACTCGACCGGCAGCTACCTGCGGTGAGTCCCGGGGCCGGCAGCCCTGGCACGGGGTGGATGTTGGGTCGGGTGCCCCGTCCCGCGGCCGCCGTCCCGCCCGTCGGGTTCCCCGGCGGCACTGCCGCTGCCCCGCCGCGCCGCCCGGGGCCAGCGCTGCTCCCTCTGTCTGAGAGACCATCTTCCTTTTTTTCCTTTCTCTTTTTGCTTCTTTATATATATATTTTTAGCGCCTGGTTAGACAGCTCTCTGCAGCGTTGCTTTATTGCTTCTGCTGGGTTCCCTCCGGGCTGGGGTAGCGCAGCTCCAAGGGAGGAGGTGCGGCAGCGGCGGAGGGCTGTCAAAGGTCTGCGGAAAGCTCCTGCTGGCAAATTGAGAAGGCACCCAGTTTTCTGGGGATGGGATTTCTTTCTCTGCTTTTTGGGACGATGTGTGAAAAGCGCAGAATTTCACTTTCTGAACTTGCCTAAACCAGCTTTTTCCTGCCTCCGCACAGTTGCGTTTAATTAAATGTGCCTAATTTAAGTACAAGGGCTGCTAAACAATAGTCTGTGACATGTGTAGCACAAACCCGTGTTTCCTCCCTCCAAACGATGTCAAAGCAGGCAACTTTGGGAGCTCCCTTTTTGCTGGGTGCTTATGAATTATTTGCTTTCTGAGGATGTAAAGCTCAGCCATCCACTGGTGTCGATTACTGGAGTGGGATTTTGCTGAATTGTGGCAGTGGAGAACCTGGCTGCGGCCCAAGAACCCTGACTTTCAAATGTACCCCCAAATAACCACTCTTGAGAGAACATTGAGTTTGTCTGGGGAAGCACTTCGAATGCAGATAATGCTTCCCTTTCAAGGAGACGCTATCTTGACTGTTCCTGCTGCCTATCAGTGTACTTGCAAAGAAATTTTATTTTGGACTAAATAATCATCTCCCATTATCAAATGGTACAGTATGGGGAGATTCTTGCCTTCTAGCAGCTTTTCTGTTTTTTTGTACAAGATTCTTCATCTCCTCCCTCTGTGTCAATAACACAGTTTCACAACGTGTATGTGGCAAAAGTCTTGTTCTCTCTTACTTTGCACTTGCGAATCTGTTTAATTTAGGACAGTGAAATTGTACTAGCAGAAGAGCATCAGCATTGGTGCTTGTGTGTATTCTCCATTAGAGTGTGGTCAGGGTGTTTCATTAACTCCATGGATTTATAGCAGGAGTGCTACAAGATCATCGGGTCTGGGTCAGGCTTCACTCCACAACTTGTAGCTGAGGGATGAAGGATACCTGTTCTGTCAGGAAAGCTGCTCGTATTGAGGTGACCTGTTGGTGTTTTAGGAACAAACTTCAGCTTTAGTGAGTATCTGCCTCTGTGAACAGGGTGGGTTTGATCTGGGATTAAAATCCCTACAACCACTTTTATGATGACAATGCCCTCAGGTGTTTCAGGGAAGGTAGATTGAAAAAAACCCTTGTTTTTTTATGTAGAGATGGCTAATTCTGGACAATTTACTTTCCATGAGAATGTGTCAAGATATGCGTTTCTTACAGGGGCGTTTTTCTGCTGAGCAGTGCCTTTCTGAAGGCTTTCCCTTGTCGTGGCTGCACAAGAAACTGAAATAGTTCAACATTTGAAATTGCTGTAAGAAAAGTTTGTATGAGTTATATTTTGCAGAGATTAAGAGCTTTCTGTGTATTTGAGACATCTGTGTATGTTCTGCTATATCTCAGTGGTATTTGTAGCTGGAGCAAGATGATATTACAGAAAAATTCTTGTAAATTTTCATTCATTTTTTATGAAAACCCAGTACATGTTTTACTCTGTTCTGTCAGCTGACTGAACTCTCAAATAACTGTCTCTCCTCTCAGGTATGCAAACTGTTATTTAAGCCCAGAACTGTAAATCTTTAGTATAAGGGTGAAAATTGGGAGAGTTTTAAGGAGTTCAACTTTTTTTTTTTTTTAAGGTTAGGAACTGCTGTAAAAGTCTGTTTTTCCCTAAACTTGATTTGCAACTCTTGAGTGAAGAGTTGAATAAATGTTGTGATGGCTTGTATACTTATAACTTAAAAATTCTTTTGACCTCATTCTAAGTTGCAAACACTTATTGTAAGGTCGAATGTTTAAGAAGGTCTTGACCCAAAGCAGTTATACCACAGCCCATTAGTTCAAATGCTCTAGAAATAAAAATGTGATTAACTTGTGTGGCTTCGTTGGTGCTTTAATATGGTGTAGCTTTCCAGACACCAAGTCATGGATTCTTGCATGCTTGCAGAATTCAGTGATCAGACAGCTGTGCTGAGAGGTGTAGGGATGTAAAGAACCTGATGTTAAATATAGTATTTAAATTTAGACTTCCCCTTGCCTAAATTTCTCGCTGTTTCAGGTGAGTATATGTACAAATTCCTCACCCCTGACTGTTAAACCCAGGCCAGATTTTGTGCTCTCTTTCTGACGAACTGCAGAAGTTTTTGGGCGCTGGAGTTTTTGACCCGTTCTCATCTGTAAAGCCACAGGCATTCAGAGAGCATTGTGTAGATGGGGGGGTTAGGAGCAAATGTTGGCATCTGAGCGGGATGACTCCAGAGCTGTATCAGATCCTGCATGTGTGTGGAGCAATGCTGTCTATTTCAGAAATCTACTGCAGGCATTTCTGTCACTTCATTACTGTCGTAAATCATCACTAAGGAAAAAAAACCGTCTCTGTGGCAGCAGTTAGGCAAGAGCTGTGATTATGTCAGTAATGCCAGGAAGCAAATGGGGCTGGATGCCTTCGAGTGGCTGATAGTATTGAGGGCGTAGGGTTGGACGAGGGAATGGAAACAGAGATGGGTGTTTCTTTTCTCTGCATCTGAAATGGCAGAGTTTGCTCTCTGGCATTGTTTTCCCATAAACAAGATTACCTGTGTTTAAACCAGGCACTTGAGCAGTTTACTCTAAACTGCTGCACTGTTTCACTGGTGACCTGGGTAGCCTTCAAGGTTGTGAGTGCTATGAGTGGATCATTAACTGAACAGGCAAGAAAAAAAATTCTTAATGCCTTTCTAGGGTGCATGCCTGTACATGCCGGTTGGTTTTTCTTAGAGCATTTTGTGTATGGGGCTGTCAAAAGAGCAGAGCTGTAGCATGTGTAAAGAGAATCTCAAATCTTCACACATTTGGAAGAAATAGGGGAGAAAAAGAATCACTCATTCTGAATTGTCACCGTGTTAAGTATAATCCGACTAATTTGGAAGGGTATTAGTGTTTTAAGTAGGTGGACACAATGATCAGCTGTGTTAGTGGCATAGAGGCTAATGTGGCTCTTCAGTGTCAGACAGGCTGAGTTAAGGATGCTTATTCCTGACACCTCATTTTCTACTAATCAACTGATCATTTGTTGAGCTCTCAGCCTTGGTAATACCAGTTCTGCTTGGGGATTAGTGTGAGTTGGGAGCAGCCTGGGACTAAATCAGCAGGCAGGTCACTATCAACATTTTGTCAAGAAGTGGGAACCGGGGCTGTGTGCAGGTCCTAGTGAAGCTGCTCTCATGCACCTGTGTGTGCATTTAAGAAGATATCCCAGTGCTGACTTATGAGCTGTGTGCTTCCTTGGGACCAGGTTTATTAGAATGCAGGGAGATGTTGCGACTCAATCCAGCCTTTCATGCCATCATTTACCTGAATATCTCCTTTGTACATCAGAGCTGTGGCTGCTACTTAAAGACATTTTACTAATCTGACATTCAGCTGTCAAAGTGCCCTTTCTTGCCTTTTTTTTTTCCTGAAAGGCTTTCATCTGAGGATCTGAGAACTCTTAATCAAATATGTCCACAAGGATGAAGGATTTTTTTACGATATTTTTTTTCCTCATCAAGAAGACTGCTGAACTGAAAAGTAAATCTGATTTATTTCTTCAAAACTAATTCTCAGACATACTCTGTTTTGCCAGTGCTGTGTTCGTTTGTGTGCAGTGCTAATATCCTAGACACAGAAGTTGCCTGGGTACATTAAACAGGCCAAATTCTTCCTCTTTTAGCCATTCTAACCTGGTGTTTCTCCAGAGACCACCCCTCTTATCTCAGATCATGAGAACCAAATGCAGGTTGAGGCTAGGATAGTCCATAAACTCTTTGCAACTGACTGTGTATAACTTGTGCATTGCAGAGATGTCCTTGCACTGCCGATCTTCAAGCAGGAAGAGCCGCAGCTGTCTCCTGAGAACGATGCCAAACTGCCACCCTTTCAGTATGTCCTCTGCACAGCCACCTCCCCTGCTGTGAAACTGCACGAGGAAACTCTGACCTACCTCAACCAAGGTAGGGTGTGCAGTGCACTGAAGGAGAGGATACTTCCTGGGAACAGTTCATGCAATTTTAATCCCATACTTTGCCTTACCGGGAGGGCAGTGGGATGGGAAAAGAGGGATAGAAGTGGCAAGGGGGGTGGAGGAAAGAAGGAATACTTAATTTTCTGCATTTAGATACCAGATTATCAACTGTTTTAAAATAATGAAGTACCACTGATGTAGCTGTTGACTTAAAGCAGTGTAATAGCATGCCCAGTTCCCTGTGGCAAAGTACTGGCTTGATCTCAGAGAGCTTAAGGTGCAGCCTCCTGCCTTCTTCTCAGAAGGCCAGACTGATGAAGCAGATGGACCAGCTTGGACTGAGGAGGGCTCTTACCACTGCAAGTCCCCTGGCACTGCTGGAGGGCATAGCCAGGGAATGATTTAGCAGGTATCCAAGGGCTGCTGTGAGATCTGGGGAGAGTGACATCTCTCCCACAGGCTGGCTGGTGTGGCTCTGCTCAGTGCCTAACTTGACAAGTTGCCGGGGTTCAGTGCAGCAAGGTCCTCTATAGGCGACCTCACAGACTAGTTCATACTCCTGTGCTTGGGTCTTGAAGAGATCAGACCTCTCCGTGCACAGATTATGCTGAAACATATTTACGCTCTGTTTCTGCCAGGCTGTAAAAAAGGACCTAACAAGCTGAAGGCTGGATGTCCTCTTACTGAGATCCTCTCCTGCCTCAGGATACTGCCCCAGCTCTCTAAGCTTCATGCACTGAGTAGGATGGTCACTTGGGTGCCCCCCTGGATAGGTTTCTCTTAATGCTGGTAGAAATCAGAGCCCTGACCTCCCTTGGACTCTGACCTCAGGTGCAGCTGGCTGATGAATCTGTGTTGGTAGCTGGTAGACCCACAGAACCTCCACAGAAAGATCAGTGAAGTACTCCAGGCTCTACCCAAGGAACCAGATATTTCCTGTCACATAAGCTGGCACTGTTCTGTCTCTGAGGATCAAAAGATGCTTGAGATATGTAACTGTGTCATCTCAGTTTATTCATCTAAACACAGCAGATCCCAGGAGATTATAATGGGGTGTATCAGTTGTGAGATTGAGATGAATCTTCTTATGAAACACAGTTCTTTCCTGTATTGGAATAAAAGATTTCTTTAAAATGAAAGTCTGTTGGCAGCCAGATATTTTAGCATACATGAAGCAGTGCCTACTTTTTTACCTTGGCAGGGAAAAAGACAGCTCTTAATACAATACCATGAGTTTTTAAAAAAACTGTGTGGCTGGAGCGGTCCACACTTTCCTTTGCAAAGTAAGACTGTTACTGCCTTTTAGGTATATGTTGTGTTAGGCTTTGTCCTGCTTACTATAGCAAGGCATTATCTACTGCTATGTCTTTACACTGCTTCCTGCTTCATTGGAAGCAAGCATTTCTTGGGTATAATCTGTCTTTCATCCCTCAAGGTGGGATTTGTCTTTGCAGAATACACCCTAAAGCGCATGAAGCTGGGCAGGCCTGGAGGAACAAAGCAGGGATGAGGCTGGCAGGAGCTGGGCAGAGTTGGGAAGCTGGGTGTCTAGTTTCTGTTAGTGGGCTATTGGTAAGAACATTGCCATGGGTTAAAAAAGGGATGAGGATTTAAAGGCTCTGTCAGAAAATTAATCCCCTTTAGTAGAGTTGTGTTCTATGAGCTTGAGGAGGTGTGTGAAGGGGGTCTCAGGGCAGCTGAGGTTTCTGGAACCAATGCTTGTGACATGGGAGAAGAACTGGCTGACTCCAAGGCACTGTGACCAGCTACAATGCCACAGCCATCTTGTGAAGTGATTTAAAACCATTCCCTACACCTTATCAGCTTGTGCTGGCTGTAAGCAAAGGGACTCCTCTCGCACCTTAACCTCTCTATGTTTATCATGGATTGGCCAAGTACTGTTACATAAAGCTTCCCTTCTTGAGTGTTGTGGTGGATTACTTTAGCAAATGGGTAACTTCATTAATGAATGTCCCTCTGCCCTGCCTGTGTGTCAGTCATGGCTGGCTTGTAGTAAGGTAGATACAAAGACACAGTGGCTGTCCAAGTACCAAGAAAGCAATTCACATCCAGTGTGGTTACTTTCCCAAATTGTGAGTAAAGGGTTTAGGGTTTTCTACTTGCTGGGTGATTCTTGCTGCCTGCTGTTCAAATGTTCCTTCTCAACTTTAGCTCTTCACCATTCAGTTACTGACCTTTTGTCACTCTGAAGCAGCTCTGTTTCCTGCCCTGAAACACATTCTCCAGATGTGACTGGCTCAGTGGTGGTGAGTGGACCAGCTCAGGAGTGTCCATATGCAGAACTGCATGGAAGAAGTCTCTTGTCAGACCTGACCTGTGGGCTATGGAAAGCTGGAGGTATTGGGTAGCAAATTGAAGGCCAAATTGCATAGCAGAGATAGAAGAGAAATCAATGGAGAGTTTCACGTGAGATCTGAAAAGACTTCATATGGGTAGGAAGGAGGACGGTCCAGTGGCTGTTTGTGTACAGATGGGAAAGGGCTCCAGGCTTGTGGAGCATAATGGCTTCTCTTGAGCCTTGCTACTTGCAGGATAGACCCAGAGGGATGGTCAGTGTGTTGAGGAGGAAGAGGTCTTTGGCCTGGACTCTCCCCAAAGATGGAGGCTGAGAGGACTCTGGAGCTGGAAACCAGAGACCAATGTTTTCACTGAGGGACAGGGGAAGTATTTGAGAGGGAGCATAACGGAGTGAGCTTAGCTGTTAAGTTGACTTGGGGACGTTCAGCTGTGGCAGAGTCCCAAGTTTGTCTGCTCCAGTTTGAAACTTTGAGTGCTCTCTGGCCACAAATCTAGAACCAGCCTGTAAATGAGGTAACTAGAGTCAAATCTGTAGTTTGGTTTCCAAAGACTGACTCATTACACTTGTCTTTCCCGATCTCTTTCCCCCCTGCCTTCCCACATGCCTTGGGAAACTGGAGCCAAATTGAATGCAGGATTAGTTTGCTGATCCTTGGGGCAGTTCCTTCGTTGAGAGGTCTTTACTGGATCTCAGGAGGATTACTCATCTGATGGAACAAAGTACAGGCTTATTAGTATGGTGTCTCAATACCACTCCACCTTCAGTCTGTCAGACTGGTAAAGGTGCTGTTCTTGCACTGGAAGCTGCTTCTGGCATTGCTCCTTTGGTCAGGGATCGCATCTGTCAACAGAACTACACTGTCCAGAAGTCTTGCAGCACAAACTTCCTAACATTTCTGGAACTAGTGTGCCTTTTAGCACTATTTCAGTGTCTCTTGTGGATAGGGATTTTCAGACAAACAATCAACCAGCAACCATATTACAAACCACTGCTTCAGCAAGATGGCTTGAATGCAGTGCATATTCCATGGTCTGCAGTCATACGGGGTGTGGTTTGACCATGGCTGGTTGAAACCAGTTTCAAGCATGGACAGAAATGGAAGTAATGAAAGGTGGTTCCAGAAATTGCAGGAGGAGGAATGTGGAAGAAACAAGCACTGTGCACAGTAGATCTGAATGCTAATAAATGTGAGGAAATAGTTATTCTTTTAAAAAACAAAATGCCAGAAATCACAAAAACCTGAAAGTCATTGCCCAAGGGAATCAACTTCTCATGCCAGAACCACATGTGGACTATGAGCTGTTCAAGTCATGATTTTGTTTCATGGCCAGAGTTGGGCTGGCTCAGAACCTCAGATGTTTATTACTTCAAATAGAGGGAAGCTAAGTTTGGTGGCAGAGGGTCACTGAGAGCAGGCTGTGTGAGAAATCCAGCACAGTGTCCCAGAGGTACTTCAGAGTAATTTGCCGTCATCTGCCTGTAAAGTTTTCTTGGGCTCTGTTCATCTCTCCTGATTTGCACTGTGTGACTTGTGGTTCTTGGCTGTGCGAAGATTTTACTGTACAGCTGGTTAGGGTTTGGAAGGCTGGACACCTCTGCTTTATGGTGTCTTCCAGGAGTCAGCCTTAGTGCCAGTCCTAGATGGTTCAGAAAACAAACAAACTGAAAACACAAGCCATGAGGGGAAAACCACTAACATCTGAGAGAACTTGTGATATTGGGAATGTTGCTGTAGAGGTGCATTAGCAAATGATGCCTCATAAACCTAATAATGGACTTAGTTTGAGTCTGAGTCACACCTAAACAAAAGCCCCAAATTTCAACCCCAGGGTGCTAAGGCATATATTCAGGTTCAAGATCTGTGTGCATAAACTGGTACATTTTAAATGGTGCTGCATTTAAAATCTGTTGGGTGTTGTCCTGCCTCAGCTCAACTGCAGATGTGCTGTGGTTGCTTCTCCATAGAAAGGTGCAGGAAGCACTGGGCAAGGAACAGCTGAAGAGGGTGCTTTGGAGTAGATTCCTAATTGTTTGGGTAGGAGATGAAATTGCTTACAGCAGGAGGCAAGAGAGAACCTTTGCCTCCCTTAAAAAGTCTAAAGTTCAAATTTGGTTGTCTAATCTTCTACAGCCAGAGAACCCAGTTTTAAACACTGAGATTTACAGTAAATGAAAAAAGCTGTTTTATATTGACGTTAACTCATACGTAATTGAGTTTTTATGGGGTCACAACTGCCTGTATGTTTGTACTTTTCCTGGAATAATTCTTTATTTGCCTAAATGAAGTGTAGAGAAGGCTGAGTGACTAGCTCTGGCTGGGTGTGCTTCTGGTTTAATTATAGCTCTGTTTATGGGGATATATTTTCTTCATCCTGTGATAGGAATTACCTCTTTTCCTAACAGTCATTGCCATCACTGACCAGGCCCTGGGCGTGTGTAGGAGCTCTCTTGGTGGTAGCTTCTCCCATGTGGACAAACACTCCACCCTTGCCTGAGACCACAGACACAACAGTGGCTTTGTGTCATTGAGGCTGTGAGTACCAGGTGTTCCCTGGTGCCTGCCCACGCACCCATGCATCCTTTTTCCCTAATCGCTTTGGGGTGCCGTACTGCTCCTTGACCCCTTTCCACTCTCTTCTTGGGTTTGGATGGCTTAAAAATGAAATGGCTAACAAAGCTAATTTGTGTTTCCCATTGCTGAAAGTGCCTTTTGGTGTTTTTGGTTCTTGTGGTGCACTTCATCTTTGGAGAAGGAATTTGTCTCCCGCCTGACTTTGAAGACAGCTCTGAGTAGGTTCTGGTGTCTCAGCTGAAGCCATTGATTGTGCTGGAAGCAATTTCCCCATATGTTTGGCAGCTCTGTCTTCACTTGGCAGCCCAGGATAAACAACCCTGTCTCCAAGCCACACCATCCCAAAGCTCACTATGAATCTTGCTTCAGATGACAGGGCACCTCTGCATAAGTAGAGCATCTGACTTGTGTTGTCCCTAGGAAGCTAGAATCTCAGTTGTCTTTTAACCAAGAGGCTGTTTTCTATTCTTCTTGTAATCCTTTATTCTGTTGCTAACATCTGGATGAAATTCAAACGGGATTGTGAGCTTGCTGGGTTGTAGCGTGTGCACAACTCCTACTGGAAGCCCCTAGACTGCATTTTGTTCCCCCATAAATCTTCAATATCTGTGAAAAAAGGAACTCAGAAGTTCCTCAGAGTATAGTAAGAAGTATGAAAATATTGGGAAGATTTTTTTCCTTATATTCCGCATATTTTCTTTACTTTACCCCATTATCCATATCTTTTTGAGATTCCTTTAATTGTGACAGATAATTTTTTGCCTGTGATTTTGCAGGATTTGATGTTTGTGTGGATGTTACTGTCAATGTGAGATGATGTAGACGTTTTCCAATTAGTTTTCTCTAATTTGTGTCCTAAAATATCACATTTTAGGTAGCAGTAGGAAGCTTGAGAAATACTGTAGGTTTGACCTGACTAGCTGTCTTTGTAGGAATATACACATTTTTGTAAGAGAATATACTTTTTTTTTCCCCTAAAGAGGTAGGGAAAAGAGCACCATTTTTTCTTCCATTTGCTTCCTACCAAGCGTTTATTATGTGTTCCTGAAACTGGACAGCAAGCAGTGAGATTCCTCCTGTCCCAGCATGGTGCCATGTTTGTGACTGGTGTGGAAGGTGCAGTCGCAGCTTTGATCCCATCTCCTTCTCTGCCCTGTGGTAGCAGCCACGGGTGGGAGCGTGACTTGCTTCTCCCAGTTTCCTATTGCAGAAATGTGGTGGAGGAAGGGACTTAACCTGGGGGCATCTAAGGGAGCTGCTAAGTGGGGTCAGGAGTCATACCTCAGCTCTTTTGCGTCCCTCGTCAGCACCCTCACACCAGGACCATTCTTTTTAGTTATCTGAAACTCAAGTAAATATTACACAAAACTACTTCTTCAGAGCTATAAAACCTGTTGTTCAAATTGACTTAAAACAGGTTGAAACCAGAAAAAGCCTGTATTTTTTACTTACACAGAGAGGGCTGAGGTTTTCTGAGCTGGACAGATGTGACCAAGATAATCCTGAGTGTTTCAAATACATGCCAGAGAAGTGGAAATGCAGGAAGAAATTATTTTCACAGGGTAGGTATTTTTTCAGCTTTCCATTGGAGGTCTGTAGTTTCTTCATTGATTAATTTGTATCAAAAATCAAAGTTTATAACATGGTTTAGGTTAGGTGAGATCGAGTGAGTGAAGTCTATGCAAAAGAAACCCAAGTGCACACAGTGAAGTTAGAAACTTGAAGTGTTTTTTGTCTGCTGGCTCGTTTTGTGTCCTTGATTCAAAGTGACTGTGTTCATTGGGGATTTAAATGCACCTCCCTCTCTTGAGTGGAAACCATTGTAAATGGGGAGTATTTCTGTTAGTGCCTGTTAGCTATGAAGTGTCACCACTGTGGAATAGACTGTTTTCAAAAATCTGTGGAGAGTAGGACTCAGAAAAATTTTCATATACTAAATGAGCAGTGAAATTTTCCTGCAGCAAACTTGGCTTTGAGGCAGCTCTTTGACTTTCCCACGAGAAAGAGGTAGGGAAGTAGAAAAAGGGGCATGAAAAACCCCCTTGAGTTGGGGGCACACTGTAAAAGGAGGAAAAACATAAAAGTGTCATGATGACAGTGAAGCTCTGTGGTGTGGTGGTAGAACTAAGAGGTGAATTGGTGTGTTGTGCTCCTGTAGCATTGCTGCCCTGTTGGTAGGGGCAAGCAGAGAAGGAATCCTTGGTGTTGAGCTCCTGGGTACCAAAACACAGTGAAGCTAAGGGGGCTTTGTGCAAGGGGAGAGGCAGGAGGCAGATGAAGGCCCACACTGTCAATGCTAAAGCAAGGCACATGTAAACTGTGGTTCTGATTGCCACAGTACAGGCAAATTCAGAAGGAGACCACACAAAAGACTTAATGAGCATTGGTCATGACTGGGCAGCCCAATGTAGGTGCAATCTGGACACTGAATACCAGAAACTGAGAAGATATGGCAAGGAATAAAAGGCTGGCTGTATTGACCATGTTCCGTCTCTGGCAGCTGTGTTGAAGATGGGATATGGGGCAAGATGGGCCTGCAGTGTTAGAATGACTCTGGTGTTCCTTTTGCATTTCCTGGCCCACAGCTTGTCCTCTTTTGCAGGATTTCCATGTTCCTAGCATAGTGGGAACTTCCAGGGTGGCCTATTGTGTAGCTGGTGAATTCATAATATCCACTGGATAAACATCTACAGCATCTTGTCAAATGCGGCTGCAGTAAGCAACTGCAGAATATCCACTGTCATCTGTGGTTCAGGGATTGAGAGTTCTGCTTTTGCTTCTTGTCTTGTGGAGTGTCCACACATGGGACACTTGAGCAAGTCTTGTGCTAATTTTTATTTTTGCTTGTGACTGGCTTAAAAGGTGTGTGTCATCAAGCATGCAAGTTCACATGCCAGCTCTGCCACTCTTGTCTGTTTATCCTGGGGGTTCATTAATCTTTCTTGTCAGAAAAATCTTTGTGTGTGCCTGATGCCCTGAATAGTTGTGTTTGGCTGTTTTAAAGGTGATTCTCCTGCCTGCTGGTTGTGCTTTGGTTTGGTATGATAAATGCTTGCTTTTTTTCCCCCTCTCCCTCCTTCTGCATGATGCATTTGACTGTCAGCATTCCTTTACCTTTATCTGTGCACTCTTTAGGATGTCCATATAAAGTTGCTAAATGGAATTTTTATTGGCTTGGCTTAATAATCAAACAGTTTCCAGGCTGGTTCTGTCTAGTGCTATGTGGATCCATTCTGAGGAAGAGGACTCTGGTGTTTTTTTTTTTTTTTTTTATTTTCCCTTTTCTACAGACCTATGTTAGGGATATTGCTTATTCAAAGGTTAGGGTTTAGTTTCTGGAAAGGCTACTTTGTTAGATTAGGTAAGGCCTGAGTCATATCAGCCTGGAACATCAGCATCCTAATTGGAAATTAGCGTATTGTATTGGTGTGTTGTGCAGAAAACCACAAAATGCATAGTGCAAGTGGCCCTTGAAATGTAACACTAAAACAAAAAAAGCAAACAGGATACTGTGGTTGTATAGTAAATAAGATTTGAACAAAATGTAACTTTGAGCATGAAATGGTGATAATCTTTTGTACTCAGAAATTATCTGAAGTTTCTGATAGCTGTCTAAATTCCATGGAACTCAGTAAGCTGTTAACTTCGAGCAGGTGAAATCATTCTTGTGTTGAACTAAATTATTTTTCATCTGTAAAGTGCTTGACTTTCAATTCTACTGTCCCCACATTAAGTGGTCCTGCCCACATTTAATGTGTGTTAATTATCAAAGACAATGCAAGTTTTAAAAAGTAAGCAGTCTATAAATTCTCCCACAGATAGGTGGAATTGCTTCATGAGTTATGAACCAGGAACTCTCTGGACCTGGGTGGTTACTACTTCATTGGGTACTACTTTGTTTGTAAAGTGAGTTGCTCAAACTTTAGCCTAGGAGGAGATCACATAAATTTGCTATTGCCCAGAAAATATGTGTTTAAAATAGAAATTACAGTATATCATCACCTGCCTGGGTTTTTATTGGTGCCCCTGAAGCTTTCAATGAAGTTGGGAGACAAACTGCATCTCAGGAATGTGCTGTGGTTTTCCGAATATTTATTACTGTCCTGTTCTCTGCCTGAGGTAGGGAAGAAGGATTGTGGTGAGTGAGGGGAGCACTGGGTCACACAGATGTGCAGGAGGCTGCTGCAGTATCAGCTGTGCTGGGGATTGCTTGCAAAGTGTTCACTTTGGGTGGTTACAGAAGTGCTTTAGGTGCCCTTGTGCTTGTGTCCCGTACTAGACCTGGCCTGGGCTATTCAATCAAATCACTATAGTCTCAGCACTGGTATTCTCTGCTCCTGTTTCCAGTTTTATCACCACATACTGACTTGGAAAGTTGTAGTGTGACCTGTACTAATCTGTGTTTCTGTCTGAGACAGATGGGAAAACTCAGTATGGGGGAACTCTGTATTTCAGCTTTGTTTTGGGCTTAGCTAGTTGTAGTCTGACTTGGGAACTGGAAGTGCAGATTGTTTAGTCACGCTTACAGACATGTTTCTTTACAGATTTGGTTACCTGACTAAGAATGAACTGACGTAGTTTTAGCAGAAAACTGTCAGTGTGTGCCTGCTCGTGCTGGTGAGTCAGGATTCATAAATGATCTGTGTATCAGAGCCTTGTGTGACTTCTTTGCTCTCTTTGATGCCAGGGGAAGTTCAGCTTTCTTCAGGTTAGATTGCTATTATTTGCTTTATTTTACAGAGGGATTTTGTTTTCCAACATCCAGGTGGTCATTCTTTAGAGCCTTTTTTCTCTGCAGTAATAATTGCAGGGCTGATATTGCAATTCACCATTTCAGGAGTTTTGCTGGTTAGCAATGGTGGAAAATATAGGGTGAACATGGTTTGGAAGGTATTTTTTAAGGAAAAAGTATAATCCAAGCAGTTTGGTGCTATAAAAGTACAAGTATCTGAATGCTGTCCATGCTAATAAATTCTGGGTACCATAAGCCACAAAGCAATGAATTTGCTGAAAAGCTTTAAGGAGAATAAATTAAAAACCACTACCAGAAGATGGATATGTAAGGGAACTTTGAGGAATTAGGACCAAATTCTCACTGACAGTTTCACGGGG